>VXBB01019025.1:197759-230243 GCA_013399915.1 Illadopsis cleaveri
TGCCAACACCTGGTAATCAACAAATTATTCTTGCAGTAGAGCCATTAAATGGACTAAATAGAAACTGTGGGATACCTGTTAACAAGGTCTTCAGCTGCAGAGAATGTCTGGTTTTCTTTTCTTCCAAGGATTATAAATCACAACACACAAACACCTGAATAATAATTTTGAAAGAAAATACTTCAGAAAAATAATTTAACAGAATAATCTACTGAAGACAAAATTTCAGGGAGAAAAATTGTTTTTTCAGGAGCACATTTCAGGTGAGTATTTCTGAACATGAAAAGGATACAAGTATTTCCTTCTTGCTCATATTTATGATTCTTAAAAAGGTCCCTTTGACTTTAAAATTTCCTGATTAATTTCTCCATTTTGATCTATACGAGCATAATAGTTAATGAGAGTATTTCTATCGAATGCAAAAGAGTAAATAAACTTTTGTACTGATGTGAAAAGGTATTTTACCCTTGTCAACTCTTGTGTCACGTAAAATAGTTTAAA
This sequence comes from Illadopsis cleaveri, assembly GCA_013399915.1. NCBI lineage: Eukaryota > Metazoa > Chordata > Aves > Passeriformes > Timaliidae > Illadopsis > Illadopsis cleaveri. Next base: position 198,261 of record VXBB01019025.1, read on the forward strand.
TTAATATTTTAATCTACTTTCTTCATAATTTTGTTTAAAAAATTACCTAAGTATGATTTTGATCTCTTTTTATGGAGTTTTATTTTAACCTCTTTGGTTAAAAATAGCATACTTCATGTCAGATTGATCAGTTTATTATAGTCACACAGTGTATAGGATACTTGTGGACAAAACAACGTGATGTTGTGGATTTTCTGTGTCTCATAATTGGATGTGAATTTCAGCTCTCAGAACTTTATCAAGATATCAGTTTTCAATTATAGAAAAATAATTGCTGCTGTCAAGTACTAAATTGCACCTCAGTCTGCAGACAAAGTACAGATAGCAATTTTATTTCCATCACATGAGGCAACACAGATTCCCTTTTGAGACCGTCTGAGCAGGGTGTCCTCCCATCAGGGTAGGCACAACCTGAAGCATCCAGTGCGTATGTGTAGGAAGGCAAATGCCTCCATGCAAGTCCTCCATAGTTTCTCCAAATCTAGTATACCCTCTGGACAGAGCAAATGTAGCAGAATGTGATGAGGTGAAGAAGGAAGACTCAGCAGTGTGGACAGAAAAAAAAAAACAAAACAAAAATGATCCAAAACCCTAAAAATCCAGCTAGGCATTACCAAGAAGAAAAACATGTGGTTGTGCTTTTCTTTCAGTGTTCTGGAAGAGTAAACAGAGTATGCATATTCTTTTAACAGCTTCCCACTACTTTAAATTGATTTACTTGAAGGAGACAATCAGCTATTATTTTTTTATTAAACCAGATTTAACTAACATTTCTGAATTATTTTCTTCCCTTTATGTCCAGGTATCCTTCCCTCTTTCTTAGATACAGATTTCTCAATGAAGGGGAGACCCTACATTTTGTCAAACCTTTTCCAGCTACACCTTTTGTGCAGTGTGGGATATGAATACACAGAAATCTTGAATCTGAAAGAGAGTAACTTTGGCCTATATCCAAAACAAGTACTATGGTTTGACATAGTACTATGTCTGTTGATTTCTGTTTTTCTTTCTAGTTGGAGATTACAGAAAAAGGAATACCTTATTATGCATGAGTTATTCCATAACTCACTGTTACTCTGATGTTTTCTCCATTTGCATTTTAAATTAACATACTTTTGGAGGACTGCATTGTTCTCCACAAAAGAAACATCTATTCCTTTAATATGTCAGCAGCCATTAGGTTCCTATTTCTCTTCCTTTCAACTAACTATGCTGTAACTGAAATCAGTTGAATAATTCCCATAGTTAAATGTAATTCTACCTATAAGATGATTAAGACAGTCACTATTTATAGACAATTAATACATTTTATCTTTAAACAAAATGAATAAATCTATAAATTCCACTTCTCTCAACTGATTATTAAAGGAATTTAGATGTAAAACTAAGGAAAAATATCTACACTTCAAAATTTTACCACTTCATGGATTGCATCCAACCATAAATCTTTGACATAGAGATTGAGCTAAAAGAGAAATAACAGAGTTAAAAATATACTAAGAAGGAGTATAATAAGACACTGCCAAATAATATAATCATAAGGTACCCTCATATAACTTACTTCAGTTTTTAATTCAACTTTTTTAATTCAGCTCATGGTAACATATTAGAAACAGAATGCATCTGTTTGCTTTCTAGCCCACTGCTATTATGAGCATTAGGCAAGCTGAATTTTGCCTCTTGACAAGATTGTACATGATTATTTTAAACATTCTGGTAGTATTTCCCTTTACAGAAGAGTAAGAAAAATTAAGGTGGGCATAATTACCATACAAAGAGATGCAGAATTCCAGGTATGTGCTTCTAGCTCTCTTCTGATAATTGAGGTAACAACAGCAACAACAAAATAATATCTTGAATCAAATACAGTGACAAATATTTGCCACCAGCTTCAAATGAGCTATCTTAACACATCCATAAGAATGACATAATATTTCAATTTATGTAGATACATACTAAGGAAGTCTATGAAGATTATTAATTCCCAAATTGTTAACTTATACCTTTCAAGGTTAGGAATTGCCCACTTCCCTCATATTATACTGCGGCTCAACTGGAAGAATTTCATCTTCCTCTGCAGCATCTGGTGCTAACTGCTGCTAGACAGAATGTTGGATTGGCAGGGCATTGGTTTGTTCTGCTGTAGCCACCAATATGTTGAGATACCATTGGCTAAAATATACAAGCAATCAGATCAAGAAAACAGCTTAAGAAAAGAATTGCTGCATTTCTAACTGAAATAGACTTACCAGAAAAAGACATTTAAAACAAGTGTTCATATGTTCTGTTTCCTGACTGAGAAGTGAGAATGACCCAATGTATAATTTAAATTAAGAGAGGAGGTATGGTAACAAACAACATTGCAGCATGTTTAATTTATATGTTTGAATCACTAAAAACACAATATTGCATCTGCTGCTTATTTCAGCCAGTACTGAAAATCCTCCACCTACTTTCTTTGCTGTTTCAGTTATACAGCTCACTGATTCTTAAATTTTAGAAGATCAATCACTAAGGTATTGATCTAAAAGAGGTATAAAAATCAAAGCTGAATGAACATATCTGACTTGTTCATAATGCATGGTCAGTGTTGGAGAAGAAGAATTGTGAAATAACGTGGTGGTGGAGAAACACCTGGACTGTGACTTGAATAAAAGAGATTACATTGGCAACAAATCAATGATAGAGCAACGCATTCCATTTCATGCCTTTTGCAATAGACAGATGCAGAAAGGTAGTGTGGATGATACAATCCCATCAACATTCCATTTTCTAAGCTGGGCAGAGAAATAAAATGCATGCAGCCTCTGAAAGAAAATTACATGTTTAGATATGGAACTGCAATAGTTATCTATCTTCAAAACCAGGGTTTTTTTGGAATTGTACACTGCTGCCTATTACATTTGATGAAGACATATTTTCACAGTAAAAAGACTGTACAAAAATAAAACACTTGCCAGAATTAATTACCTACAGAAAATAAGAAATATCTTGCTTCACTAGCAGGCTACATTTCTTTATTAAACAGGAAAAAAGTCAGACTGGCTTTTCTTTGTAATCCTTCTCTTTCATTACTGTCACTCTGCCTCTTTAAAATTTTGTACAAAGACAAGTTTTGGGCAAGATTTTATGCAATGAGTAAAAGATGAGATAGAAATGAGGCAACAAACCATGAACATAGCTTAGAACACATGACCAATTCCTGCCCTAAAGACATCTTTACCCACTCTGTATCCACAAGTGTGGTAAAATGAGAATAAGAAGGATCTGAGTGACAGAAGGAAAAAAAAGAGAAAGGTTTGGTCTCATTTAAGTTTGTTGCTGTTGTTGTAAAAGGACTGCAGTAAATAAAAATGTAGGGATATGACTGAGACCATATCTGCCATAAGTGACATAAATTTACTATTTAAAGCATAATATTTTGAATAGAGAGACAAGAAATTCAGCAAACTGATTTTTTTCCTCTTTGATCGAGGACGCTTTCTTATATGGCTTAGAGCATTGCAGAGAAATTAGCAACAAAACATTGCTAAATAATACATGCCAAATAGTTTGAGAAATGTTCAACAGCTAGGTATTTAAAAGGAAAAGCTGACTTACATGTTTTCTTTACTTTGGTAAATGAGCAAAAGTATTTAGACCTTTTATGAAATAAGAATATTTTCCACCTCAAAGAAAGAAATAAAACCGTTTCCTGAAGTCCGGTGTACTCCAAGGATTTCCTTCAAACAGAGAGGTAAGCATATGGGAAGTCTTTACTGCAAAAAGGAATCTGAGGTGAGCTTGCAGAATCTGCTAAAACATGCTTTAGAGACAAATTGAGGAGTAAGAAAAATACATAAATATACCATTCAAGAAAAGTCTGTTCTGCGTTTTTTGGGGTTATGTGATTTTTTTTTTGGTACAGTTTAGTTTTGTTGGTATTTAGTTTTGTTTGGGAGTTTTGGTTTTCTTTTTGTATGTGTGTGTTTTTCATTTCTTCCTCGAGCAAGAGGAAAGGAAGGAAAATTTCTCAATTAGTAAAATAATAGCTTGGAGTGAAGAGCATAGCACACAACCTAATTTCATTCTGACCCAAAGGCAGCAACGTCTGGAGAATACCATTTCTATCAGAGATATTTCCTCTCAGAGACTTATAACCCTGAATGGTGAAGGGAAAATCTGCCATGAAGCTTCAGTTCAGCTAAAATGGTGGGAATAAGGCTTGTAAATCTTATTGTCTGTTTTCCAAGAACAGACAGCAGTATTTGTCCCTCATTCTAGGAAATAGCGCAGTGATGTCTTTGAAACAATGCAAACAAATTGGTTTAAAACTTTGCTACATTTTGCTACTTCTGATATACACTATCTATGACAAGACAAAAATAATGAAATTACAGGCATTTTTACTTAACATGTTTTTACATAATATGGGGAAGAAAGTTCATGTCTGAGCAGTGCACACATCAAATGCAATGTCATAAAATTCTTTCAGTTCAGTTGTTTTAGCTATATCACTCTAAACTGAAATTTCTCAAAGGGAAAAAAAAGAGAATGATCCTGTAAAACTGAGGCTTTTCAGTACAGGAAGAGAAATCCCAAAATCAAAAACTTTCCCTGAAATTTTTCTGTTTTCTAATGATATGGACATCTCAACTAGTGAGAGGACAGCCTCTGATACTGCACATTGCTGGATGAGCTTCCAAGTGGCTACATGCCAGGTACAGGAAGAAGTTTATAAAATAATAATAAAAAAATAATAAAGTAACCTAGGCAGCTACTTGAAGCTTGGCCAAACTGTAAGGAACTGCAAACACAGACTTGTAATGGGAAAATGTCAGACAAACCTAACTACAGGCATCACCACCTGCGTAGCTGAAAAGAATAAGAACATAAATGAAAGCTGCTACAAGTAGAAATCATTCCCTATTGAACAACATTATATAACACTGCTTATTATTTCTTCTTCACATGGAACTCAGTATAACAATTTGGCTGACATTTTCTGTGTTATTAAATTTGACAGTTTGCAGGGACTGTCGATGAGTAAACCCTATACTTGCTCACAGCTCCATACTGGGCTCTGAAACAGGATTGGCAGCCTTAGCCTGAGAAGTAGAGGCTACACAATGATGAAGTGCTGATTGTACTTTGGTAGCAATTGGGAAAATCTACCATTCTTCAGGAAATCCTTGTGCTATAATGTCTTTTTTTCCCCCTCCATCTATAAATCAAGTCCTCACAGAACTAGTCAAGGAAGAAAAACCTCTAGATCTGCTTTGCCATGAACCATGTAAACCCCACGAGATACAGCAACAGAGAGAAAAATTACCTCTTGGCCCTTTAAGATCTTTGAAAAGTTTCTGACACAAACACCATAAAAAAGAACTGTTGCTATGCTTTTTAATAGGAAATATTACCACTCTGGGATTTTGATAATCTAACTAAAAAAATATAAAAAATTAGAGATTAGTAATAATAGTCTTATAACTCTTGTGAAACTCTTATCATTTTCATACTGTTCCACCAGGTAACTCTTTTCCTGTTATTGCAACAATTTCCACCCTACTTACATACTTTTTTTTTTTTTAATTCCTCGTTATTTTATAACTCTTCCAGTTTACATCCTATTAACTGTTAGACATACACAAAGCATATTTAAAAAATAAGATGCACTGCCTTTTTTTTTACAATTTAGTCTTTTTACTATTAATATAGCAAATGACTTATTTATTACAAGTAGAAAACAATTATAAATATTTCAATATCTTTAAGTGATATTTTAATGTAGTTGATTTAGATTAACTAAATATACACAGGGTTAATCCTACAGTCAAAAGGCTTGATCCAAAAAGCTACTTTTCTCATTTATGTGTTATTCTTTTTGTGTATTCTCTAATTTGTATTTGCATTTACTTTTACTGCTGTGAAACACTATCCAACATTTGGCGGAACACAGAAAAAGGATAAGCAAGTAATGTTCAGCAGGGCTTTAGCCATTAACTAATGTCTTCCCCCTGCTCTTCTGCTGACAGAAGTCGCAATGCCAACAGTAGGGAAAAGAGTGCTAAGAATAGAACTGAAGTCCTTACAAGTTGTACTTCTCAAACTTGTAAGTGAAAAATGGATTGACTATATTGGAATTCAATGCCGTACCCAAACAACAAATATCTACTTTGCTTTTCAAGGATGTCTCTGTTGATGGCATGAAGGTGCATGCAGGCATTTATCACATGAACAGGAAGAGTAAACCTTTGGAAGAAAAAAACAGCCAAATCCTTTCAAGAGTTCATATTTTTAAGTAAGGTATACTAACCACTCTGTGAATGAAAGAAAAGTGCAAAAGAGAGAGGGAAGTGCACTTGAGAGTCAGGAACAGATTGAATGAGACCAGAAGAGAATGCAAAAGTGAGACCTGTTTGAGGACAAGAAAAGAAAAATCCACTGCCAGTGACATAGAAATAGCCAAGGTTTCAGACAAGGCCATGTGCCTCTGCATCACATTTGCTGAACTCTTAGGCTCCTGATTACCACAGGTGAATCTGAGCAAACAAAAGATAAGGGAGTGAGGAGCAGGTCTGCAGAAGTCCACAAAGAGTGGGGCGTCTACTGACAAAGTTAAGAAAATAGTATTTCTTAAAACCTTAACCCATTCTGGATTAGCCACCTTGAATGTTTCCCTGAGGAGAAGTGGCTCAGTTCTTTCTTCCACAAGTTAAGACAGATTTTATTTCTACCAAAAAATAGCTGAGTGGGAGGTTGCTATGTAAGACCACAGCACTGAGAACATTCAGCCTCTACAGCCTTCAAAGATTACTGCTTCACACAGTGCTGAACAATACAGCCACTCTGCTCTGTACTGAAAAGGCCTCATCAAAAGAATATATTCAGTCCCATGTCTATGCTGAATGTCAAGTGGTTGGAGATTCACAAGATGTGGGAGTCTGAAAGTGTGTGACTTCTGACAATAGATGTCCTTTGCTGATTTGCATCAGAGAAACAGATACACAAGTGAGCACTGAGAGGAAGCAGTGGGTAGGAGAGGTTGGGACTTCCTGCTACAAGGCAGTAAGAATGGCAGCAGCCTCTGTTCTGGGGGAATAGTGGCTAGAGGATGAAGTTGAGGCAGGGAAGGCAGTGAAAATGTATGTGGAAGAACAGTGTAATGAACCAGAGCTCACAGACCTTCCGTTCTGAAAGCAGCATGACTGGGTATGGACAACAAATGCAGCCCAGAGAACAAACTAGAAGCTGTGAATAATGGTAGATCTTTAATCATATGGAGTTTTACAGAGACATGTGGGTGCTGCCATGGACAGATAGAGGGACAGGTCCTGGCCAGCAAGGTCCCACTCTAAGCTCCTGTCACCTTGTTCCTTAAGAAGCAACACCTGTCCTGGTAGTGCTCTGACATTGGAATTAACATGAAGGAAAGTAAAGATGCAAAAAAAGAAAGGACAAGAAAGTGCAGAATGATGAAGCAAGAGGTGCTGGTATGGAGAGAGTATTGAGAAAAAATGTAAGAGTGAAAAGAGGAAAATTTCAGGAAAAGACAAAAGGAGATAATGGAAGTTTTGATTAGTTCATTTAGCACGTTGTGGATGCAAGATGCTGTTCTGTTAACAAGCAGCTGACCTAATGATATAGCAGCAAGGCTGAAAGCTAGAGATATGGCAGGTAACAAACACCTCATTTTAATCTTTGAACATGTCACCAAATGGAAGAGTCAATTTATGCACTCTTAAATATAATTTCTCATATAAATAAAAATAACTTTTGAGTTTATGTCTGAATATATTACTCTTTACTTATGCTCAAACTTCCTTTTCAGTGTCAGCTGTGACCATATACTTCTTTACCTCTTATATAGGAGCAAGTTGAATTGTAAAGGAGGTTATGATTTTGTTAGGTCGTGTCTAAGTATAAAGAAGTTTTTGAAACAGTTCCATGGCTTTTATTTTTAAGATAAATAAACTAAACAGGTATTCTCCATGATGTCAAATTATTATACACAGACTCACAGCAATATTTGATTATTAATCTTTGCCATAACAAATCAATTTCCTCTACAGATAGCCATGTGTGTGGTTGCAAATGTATATTCTGGCTTGACTTAATAATCACAGATGCATTATTTCTTTGTCCAGAATTTCAAGTTGTGTATATTTGTTCTGAAAATGCAAGAACTGTACAAGGCATTTAGCTTATACTATTTGAAAGGTATCAACTGTTTAAATGACATTTTCACCTTCAGCAAATACATCTCTGCCTGCAAGAAATAGTGATGCTATCAGGCCTCAGGCAATCTATGATACAGTCATGTCACAAATAGGTTTCAATTCTTATTACATTCTCAACTATAAATTCCACTTATCAGTTCCCACATAGTTGCAGATGTTTTTACAATTCCATTTTACCATGATTGCACCAAGGCTCAACCTCAAATGCTTTATGATCTATTTGTAGGAGCTACTGTAGATTATCAGATTTGGGAGCACGATGTGTACTTTATAGCCACCTGGAAATTTTTATTTCCAAAAAATATTGAATTTGCTAGTAATATATTGAATACCTGGATAAATGAGAGACATAAATGAGAAAAATGAGATAAATAATTTATGTTTCTTTAGATTCTAGTTTACTTCATTACAAAAAATAACTTGGTACTTAAAATATTTTTTTCAGGAAAATTTATCAGTCAACTCATACTATGATGATTAGTAAAGTTCCTGGCTAATGACAAACCCCATACAATTTATTAGAAATATTTTTTAGAAACAATTATTTTGGAAAATAAAAGAGAGCTTGTTCTATAGGATGAAAAGAAGCAATAGAAAGAGATAAATTCCATTCTTCCCATAGGATACAACTTGCTTGACTCTTTCCTGAACAAATTCTACAGTAGTTGTTATTTATTACTTAATAATCTAATAGTGATGTCACATGAAGCAACCTAGAATTTTATTATTTTGAGGTAACTGAATGCAACTTTTCCACAGAGCAGAGGAAAAATAAAAAATAAAACAAAAAAATACCCCCACCACCCTCCCACAACAAAGCAAACACAAAAGAAAAAATGGGTGCCTTTGGTCAGGGTAGCCACTCAAACAGGAATGTTAGTCCAAAGGACCAGCAAACAAAAAGTTTGGTTTGTTTGGAGTTCTTTTAAAATATTATTGTGGAGAAAACCTTGCATCTAACAGGTGATAGGTCCAGCTAAATCTGTAGGCATTTCATATTTTGACTGAATGAAAATAAAAGTGCTATTTGGAATAAGGAGCAGAAGCCCTGCTTGGCCTGAAGGGACTGCTCATCTCCTCATGTGTTTCTGCCTTGCCTTTTTATTGCCCTGCACTGAGCACAGGCATAGAGTCACACAAAGCAGCACAAAATGACATTAATCCCTTTCACTATCTACAAGAACCAGAGGGAAAAAAAGTCACTTTAATAGTATCACTCTTCATAGGTAGTAAAGTAGCTTGAGTGTTGTAAAAGGTGTGTCATCTCTTTCAAGACAGCCAGTGTCACCTCCAGGATGATTCCAGGTCATGGCTGTTTGAGGAGAGTGAGAAAACTTGATGGATATTGCTGAACCAATACCTCTGCATCTTCTACCATCAAATGAGAATACTCAAGAAATTACATTTTTGCCATAAATCCAGATACTGTCAGTAGAATTCAGTGTTTCACAAAGGAAAAATGAGCTCCAAACTTCCAAAGCTGCAGCATGATATATAACATGTTTCTATAATGCACCATGATTATTATTAATAGTTTATTACTGCAACATTGCAATGTCACAATGATTATATGGCCTGGAAAAAATTTGCCTCATTTTAGATAATTTTAAAACTACTCATCATTGCATGTTTGAACAAAACATTGATGATCACCTGCATCTAAGTTTTAAAGGGCTCTATGATTAGTAATATCAAATGTGATGAATGTGATTAACACGAATGGGTATCATTTGCTTACATAATAGGCAATAAAATTATTGAGTGCTAAATCAGACATCTTTAGTGATCAGACAAGTTACATTTATACTAGAACCCAGCACTGAAGTTTTAGATAAAAACTGAGTTTGAAATTAATAGCAGTGAGACCTCAGACTGTCTCTAATTATTTTCAGAAGGCTTATTGCTCAGAAAACATGAAGGGTACAATTATTAGCAGACAATGCTAATTCTTCCTTTTTTTTTCCCTGAGTGAAGTGAAAAATTCCTGAGAGATCAGGACACACCTGCAGTGGAACAGCAGAATAGTCCCCTATTAATTTACAGCATCAACTTATAGTTTTAATTCGTTCCTCCAAAACTCAAAACCCTTCATAATGCACAGGCCTAAAGTTCTAATATATAGTTTTTCTAATGTTTATAATTAACATATTTTCTCATAATTTAAATTTCCTGCACATAAATATTAAATTATCAATCTTGGAAAAAAAGTTGTAAAATATTGATAGAAAAAATATAAAAAAGTAAGACAAAGCTGATAGAATAAAACCAAAACAGAAAAAACCCCAATAAAATATCCAAGCTGCGATTCTCATTTTTCTTTTATTATTCAGAAATTCACTAGAAGTCTCTTGGTGCTTTAAGGGGATGAGTTTAATGTACATGCAACTCCCAGAGAGAGCAGTCCTTTTTTCAGGCAGGTTTTTTAATGAAGTAGCAGATTTCCTAATGAAGTACTGGAAGATTTCAGGATGTGACTTTCTTCATGGGCTGCATGTGTTTATGTGAGGGGAAGGAAATGTTTCCCCCTTCATACAGCCTGTGCAGAGGTAAAAGTCTTACGTTGCACAACAGCAGGTTGAATGCATCTCCTCCCTAGCAGGAGAATGAACTTTTATCATCACAGATACTGGAGGCTTGTAAAAGACACTGGAGGCTTGTGATTCCTGACAAGAGTTCCCCTCTGCATATGTTCATTTGTAGACAAGCTTCAGACATGGCAACAGACGATGTGACAGAAAGTCTGCTGGGGAGCCACCAACAGTCTAACTGGGCCAGTTGTGCCCAATCCCTGTCTGAGGCAGTGAAGAAAGAAAGGACAGTGGTACTCAGAAGTCCCCTTCTGCAGGGGAAAACTAGCTGTGTTTTGAGCAAGAGGCTAGACAGAATGACCCCCAGAAACCTTTTCCAATCTCTTTGTTCTATGATTCTAGTACAGATGAATTTCAATGTGATTTTTCTGGCAAACATTTATTTTATAACTTTCTTATCCCAGCACAATAACTGAGAAAAAAACCCCAAAAACTTGAAAGTTGGCTAGCTGATTTCTTCATGTATTTATTCAAAAGTGCAAATCAAATACTAATCTATAATTTTTATTCAATTGAGCACACCCAAATCTTGTCAGAAATGAACGATAGTGCAGTACACAGCAGAAAATATTATTGTTCATTATCTAAGCACTTGAACTGGAACAAACATTTCAAAGTTCAAATAAAAATAGTGACAATACAGTTAAATAAAGTGCTTTTTGCATCTGTAGGGTCTCCACAGTTATTCTTACTATTTTGGTCCTGAAGTTCTGTTTCAAAAGATATCTAAAATAAAAAAGAACTTTTGAATTTAGAATCTGTGGGAAGGTGAAGCATTAATAGACTGATCTCCATGTAGAAAGATTAAAAATAATTTTTAGGCTTTTTTTTTTCATAAAACTGGAATAAAACAGGAAAGGAATTGTTCAGATATATGCATTCTTCTTCATAATCACTTCATGATTTAAACTTTTTAAACTCTTACTGATATTTTTCATAAACTTTTCTTCTAATTCTTTGTGCTTAAATATAGATTAGGAATTTTAGTAGGAGATACAATTGAAATCCTTAGCTTTTTCTGCCGCTCTGTGTTTCCAGAAGCCTTATCTCTAAGTTGTCTCCCTAGATACTACACTTTGAGATAAACACTACATTGGCTAATAAATATGAATGTTTCATCAAAATCCTGTACTGATTCCTTGAAATTTAAGGAATATGGGATTTTTGAAATGTCTATCAATATCTCATTAATTAACTCTTTTTATGCAGCTGTTGATATCAAAACATTGACAGAATCAGAAGGTAAATGTGAAAAGAATAATTTTTTTTTTGTATTTCTTGCTGAAGAAGAAAACAGCTGAATAAAATTCTTAGGTTCATCCAAATAATGGTGTATTTTTTTTTTTTTTTTACTTGATTTTGATCTATGGCTGATGGTGGGTTGTTTAAAGTATCACTTAGAAACAACTTTCAGAGATATGGAGGTTGTCAGAATAATATCTGTCTTCCTTACATGCTCTTTTCAAGAGTAATTCTGAATTGACAAAGATTGATAGGTTTCTTTGCCCATTTTATTTTTCTTTTAAATCAGTTATATGATACTTGAGTAAAAAAGCAACTACAAAGGAAAAATTTTTAAAGATTAAATGCTATACAAAGAGATGAATTACTGAATGTATTTACTAATTTTAGCAATTCATATTTATAACTCACCCATGATCATAGGTAATTTTTGCATTCTATCACATTTATATTTTGATTGGAATATATAAAATATTTATTATACATAAAATATACATGTTTTATAAGTCAAAAATATCGTCACTATTCAGAAAGTAGGAAAACCTCACAAGAAAAAAATTATAAACTCATAGAGAAAGAAATACATTTTATATGAACCTATTGTGTTCATCGTGGCTGAAATGAAGCCATTGTAATCTCACAGATAGTTATATAAACTTAATAGATATATAAACTTAATATAAATATAGAATATTATTGGAACAAAATACTCTCTGCAGAGCAAACAAATCTTACCTTTTAAAAGTCAGATCAAGATAGGCAGATTCCTCACACTGGGTTAACTATAGAACGATAATTAACTCTCCACCTAGCTAATTTCCTAGAAAATATATTTTAACCTATTCAGCCTTAGTAAATTTAGACTCTTTTATCTGTTTGGGAGATATAGAAAATGACAGTACTTTTTTAAAATTAACACAAGGAATCTTACTAGTGGATTAGGTATGGACACACAAATAACAGCTTTGTTTTTTTAGAAAGGTCTGAATCAGCAAGCTGTCTTACAATGCATTGCTGAGGCCAGTATGAAAACACATTCAACATGGAAATTTAGAGACCATTAAATATTTCCACCCTCCTCACTCTGTCATGACTGTACCAGCTTCTGCTGCAAAACTTTGTTCTGATCTGCAATGAAAATGCAGTTTTACCAGATTTCACCAGATTGATTTATGTAGGACACACCCACAAGACATAGTTGCACATTAGAGTACATCAAACACTACGTCAAAAAAAGAGGAATAAAATTTCCTATAGAATAATTCTCAACGCTGTTTTCAGTGTAGAAATGTACTTCTTGTTAATGTGCAATATTTTGTACTGATACTTAAGTAATTATGAGGGGACAGAAATATATTTTCTTCGTATACAAATCTGAAATGTCAGAAGTATGAACCTTTAGCTGATCCAGCATACTGTGAGAATCAATCACAATAATGCCTCTACAATCTTCCTTCTACTGTAAACAGAGGTCCCAGCCAAATACACTCCCCTCTTGCCTATTCAGCAGTGTTACTGAAAACGCCATTCCTCCCATAGCCAGAATAATGATAATTTTACTTTTTTAGTGAAATTTTCCATCTGTGCTATAGCCTGTCTTTTTAGTTATTCATCAGACTCATTATGCTTCATTTACAGTTCCACAGTTGCCATCAGCTAGCTTCAGACTTCAGAGCCCCATGGTCAATTCATGTGAAATATATTTTATGTCAAATCACTCCTCAGTAGCTGGGAAGTGTTGCAGGACAGAACAATCTCTGAGAATTAATCTTCTTTGGTTGAAAATTCACATTGTGCTAGATTGTTTTTAATGTTTTGGGGGTTGTGTGTTTTTGATTTAATATGAGCCAAAAAGATTAGCACTGTTGAGCTGGCTAAATTATCTGAGTTTTGAATCTGAAGTTATGTTTTCTAATCACTTTGCCTTTGTAAATATCCTGGGTGAACTAGGTTTCTATCTTATTACTATGTTGGTTTCTCCAGACTATTGATCCAAGTTTCTAAAAATGATTTTTTTGCACAGCTCTATCAGGACCATTTTGAAAAATTCTAAGACAGAGAAATCTTTCCGAATTCCTCATTTTTTCCTTTTCATTTTACCTCACATTTGCCTTAAAAGTCTTCTCTTTTTTAGAGAATTCTGCTTTCTGTAGTGCTTTTCTTTGCTTTTCCTATAAGCAAGGAAGCAACAGATACATCAGATGAGTTTAAAATCAGCTCTAGCTTTCAAAACTGAGAGTTGCTTTCTCTAATTGCATCAGCATGGATTTTTTTTCCTTAAAATGTCAATTTTAATGGAAGCATTTTTTCTTAAGGCTTCTTCTCCTAACATCATTAATGCATATAGCTTTGCCTGAATCAGTCTACTTTTCTGGGGTTTTTTTCCTCTTTTGTTAGGCAGCTAGGTTAAAGGTTACACATTCCATATTTTGCCCAAAACAACAGATTCAATGGCATGAACACATGAAGAATAAAGGACGAGCTACATTTTTTACTGATATTATTGAATATATACTAAGTCTTTTGCAACTCAGGAAATAATGGAATCTTTCAGAACCTAAATGCAACTTTCAGGAATGGTTGTATCAAATAAGAACAAATATCCATTTAGAAAAGTACTCTGTGATTACCACAATGAGTGGAAACATAGTTAGAAAATTAATATAAAATTGGGTTTTGTAAAGAGTAGTCTTTTCCCCAGCACACTCTCTCTCAACTTCCAACAGCTGGCAGTATTGGCATCTCCTTAGTTAAAATTCCTATTTATAACTTGGCATTTAAAAGGTCTGTAAGGACTTTTAAGCCATAGATATCTCTAATTGCTTTTTGATTTAATTTGTACTTTTGACTTTCGTCCTGTGGCAATTTAATTCTGCAGTTTAATTTAGATAATAATAGCATGATGGGCTTCTGCAAAATATTCCCTAAATCCCATTCTGAGATCTCCCTCAGCATGTTTTACTCACCTATAAAGAGTTGGTAGATGTCCTGTGATAACACAATGAGTTTCCTTTTTCCAGTAGATTTGGTACATCAAAAGCCTGACCTTTCAATTTAACCCATTTATATAAAATATTTTGTGTCTGAATATAATCAGGACCAGATGAAAATATTTCTAAATAGAGCTGATTAGAATTTAAATGATCAAAAAATTCATAGTAGGGAATTTTAACTCCAGAATGGAATCATTGATTTTGATCCAGAAAGGGAAAGAAGGAAACTGTAGCAAAATATTGAGAACACATACTTGAAATAAGCATGGTGGTCTAATACTTTGCTTCCAATAAATGCAAAGATTGAAAGAACGTCTTAGCCCAGGTAAGTATAATAATTGTGAAGAAATTTCTGTTTAATGTATTTACTAACTTTTTTAAAAATAGATTTTAAAAGGTCTTAGGTCAGATATTTGGATATAATCTTTCCTTTCCAGTGGTTTCAAGAATTTGATGATTAAGCTCTGTATTGACAGATTGTTAGTAAAAAATATAGACTAATATGTTGCCTACTAAAGACTTCTTAACAATCAAATTTTAATCCTTAAGGCTTTTGTTGTTGTTGTTGTTGTTAAGAATTTACTAAAGAATGTGCTAGAGAATTAGTGTTGAAGATGGAATTTTTAAGTGGAAAATGGAAAATAAAACAGAAAATTAAATAACTACATGGAATTCATGCTCTTCCAAACATTTTTTTAAAACCAGAAAGTAGTGAGTATATGAAACTTAATAATGAAAGAGACTTTTTTCTTTTTAGCTCAAATAACATAGATTTAATCACAAAATTAACTGTTGGAACATGCTGGTGATCTTTTCTTGTGTTTCTCACATTTTTTATGTTGTCCCTTTTACTTTAAAATAACTAAGTCAAATTACATTCTCACTATTTAGTTTTCAGCTCTAAGTTCTTGGGTTTTTGTTTTGGTTTGGTTTGGTTTTTTTTCTGACATATCAATCACTTTTAAGGAAAGAAGACAAGTTCTATTTTCACTAGATTGAGAAGATTTATTTTTCTGTGACAAAAAAAAAAAAAAAAAATCAGCTTAAAATCACTTCACCTCAGTAACTGCTTATACAAAAGAAAAGCTTAAGAGACTTTATTTACAGCTTGGTTTTGCTGGGTTCAGAGGTAGTATATATTAGTATACATTACTAATATATATCAGAATATATAATATATACCTAATAAACACAAACATATCCAAACATTGAGGATGATGGGACCCTGACCAGTAACTCTGCATTTCTTCCAGGAAGGGGCTCAGGACGTGGGTGGCTCACCAAGACAGCACAGCACCACTTGGCTGGGGAAACTGGAGGGACATTGGGAAGGTGAGCACAGTGTCAACAAAAAAGGATATCTTTTAACAAAGGATGTTTTTGAAAGAATTCTAAGGGTAATAATACATCATTTTTCCTGTACTAATTTGTACTACACTTGTTGCTGTCATTGTAGCTGGACTGTTGCTTTTCATTTGCGTTTAGTTCTTTTTTGTTAGGCTGACAATACATTCTTGGTCCTAAACCTGTGCTTTTTTCTTTCCCTTGTAGCACTGCTTTGAATGTAAACCAACTCCTTAAAAAAATGGGGAACAACTAGGGAAATCAGACCAAGGGCTCAGAAGTATCCCAGAATTTAATAAAATAGAGCCTCTGACAGTATACTCTTAATATAATTAAAGCTAATTCTGTTGTGGTTTACTATATTCTTAGTACTGTGGAAGTCAAAATAATTTAAACTCAAAGAAGGTGATCTCTACTTCAAAATGAGAATAATGTCTCTAAACATGGAATTAATTTTCTCTCTTCTCATTTCTTTGAGGACTTAAAATACTTTAAATAACTTAGACGTGGAAGATGTTTAGAGGGTATTGGTATTTTTGGAATAGATTTTATTGTGCCTTTAGCTACCAGAGACTTTGGGACGAGCTCTCTGCAAGGAAGGAATTTTCACTTATGGAAAAAAACAGGCATGAAATCTGATCAAATTTTATTTTTGTTTCACCTTCTGGTGTCTAGAAAGACACAGAAAGAAGGGCAACAAACACTGGAAAATATTTATCTTTAAATAGTAATTTGAAGAAGCATATCCTAATGGTAATGAAAACTGTGAAAGATCTTTATCTGCTATGGCATTGCAGGATGTCCATAAGAAATGAATGAACAACAGTTGCTGTTTTAAAAATATGGAATTTTATAAACCTCGTCACCGTGTCTTATCAGAAAATGCACCTGATGAAAACTACAGCATGCCTCTCAAAGTTTCTATTTGTTGAAAATGCTTTTTATTGTAATAGAAAACAATCCTGGACTGCCTGCATAAACTGCTGACTGCTATGTCAATTTCAGAATGGAAACCTGGAAATATTTCCAGTAAGAATTTACTAGGCAGTGTCACACAGAAAAAAAATATGTAAGTGGCTTATTATGGCAATTAGTACAGGTACTGATCAGGAAGAACAATATGTGATGAAAATATTAATGAGCACATGAATTCAACGAGCTGATTATTTTACAGATCATACAAACTCCAAAACTATGTAGAATGTTGACCCTTCTAATTGTTATTTTAAATTTATTTTTAATTTATCTACAGAATGGCATAATAGAAAACTTATATTTCAATTATCCTTTCCTTTGAAGCATTTTTCTGCTGAAACATTCTCCACCCTTGCCAAAATACACAGCATTGTGACAGTATTAGCTCACAACATGCTGCTTTGTTTGGGTCCTGGGAAAAGAATTTCCAAAATAATTCTTTAAATTTATTAAAAAATTTTTTGTCTTAAAAATTATTTCATTATTCAAAATGAAAAAAAATCACTTAGGAGAACACAGTCTAATAGACTGGGATGGACACTTTTAAATTGAAATATGCTAATTTTCTGCTTGCTCAGCATATTGAACATTGAGTGTGTGCTTTGTTCTCACACAGGTGACTGCATGAGGCAATACCAAGACTCCATTTCTATTTTGTTTTTAGATATGTTTAGTCTGGACCTTTTAAGTTGTTACCTCAAAGTTCAAACCTTTGAGAAAACACTGTCCTGCATACAGAGAAGTCTCATGAAAAAAATCTGTTTTTCTAGGGAACAAAAGTCAGGAATGTAATCTTTATCCTAGAACTAAGTCATGTGAAGTGTTCCTGAGCTGGTATCTCATTGTGTTTTGCATTAACTGGTTGAACTACTTGCATAAATCCTAACAACTTTGTATATAGATGTAGTCTACACAGTAAGGAATAGGGGACTTAGTTTCACCCAAGAGAATTTATACAGTAACTGATGTCAGAAGGGGCATTTAAGAATAGTTTGATTGTGAATTGGAAGAAGATGGAGATATTATAATAAAGGGAGATGGCAACTTATGAAATCAGTATAAGAATATCAAGAAGTACTGGTTACTTTGCTTTTTTTTTTTTTTTTTTTTTTAATGCTGGTGCAATGTTCAGACTCTGCCTTCCAATTTTTACAGTATTCTCTTCCTTTTTTTAATCTTATGTGCTTATGAGGAAGGTAACCAACAAGGCTATTCAACTCTTTGTTCTTGTAAACAGAGTTTCAGGTTCAAGAGATAATGCTCCAGAAAAAAATGAATATGAGGGTTTAATTTGCTGCCAAGCATGTATTCTAAATATTTCTTCCTCATATATAATCTTTTTTTAAATACCCAGTTGGCATGCTTTGCTTTCTCTTTCATACAACTTTAGAGCCTGGCAATGACTAGTCTAAATCAAAGTAAATCATCTGCTTATGAAATATCCTCTACAAGAAGAAGAAAATGTAAAAGATAACTGCTATCAGTTACAAGTACCTACTTTCAGAGACTCAAAAAAATCCAAGTTAAGATCCAGTCTGTCTATATATATAAATATCCTAAAAAAATATTACTAGAGTCTAATCACTATACTATCTTCTGAATGTAAAACTTTTTGTTTGTTTGTTTGTTTGTTTGTTTGTTTTTTTAATAATGTACAAAATTCTGCTAATCTCAGAAGAAGAAAAAAGAGTCACTGAACTAGACATTAGGAATCATTAGCATAGTTCACTGTCACAAATCTGCTTTAAACATACAAATTATTTTCAGGAACAATCCAAGGAGACCCTTAAAACTAGGGCAAAATTAATGATGTTACACAGAAAGGTAGTAGTAATTATGTCCAGTGGCTCAGCATGATTATAGTTCCTCAGTGCCTTCACAGCTTTACACAAATTATATAGCAACACTCGGTAGTGGAGAACATATAGCAGCACATCTTAGAGGTCTCTTTAAAAATAATTAGCAACATTGATTCACGTGCAGGCTCTGAAAATTACTATATCTCTCAAAAAAATAAAAGCTAGCTAATCTTGGTTTTACCCAAGCTTCAGAATATTCTTTTAGGCTCAGCTCTGGAGAAAAAAAAAGTTTATGTACTTTTGATATCTATCCTACCTCCTAAAATCTGAGGGAGTATATTTGGGAGTAGACTTACCATAGTGCAGCATTAGGAAGCAGACTACCTTGGTGGTGAACACTGAGACTCAGAAATGAAATTTATTTATTGAATTTGCCTAGAAAGTCGTTAGTCTGTCTGCTAACATCCCCTTGGGTACCACAGGTACCAAAACCCATTAGTTTTCACTCCTCATGATCCTGCACTGTCAGTGTATTATCAATCACCGTTCCACCTTCGGTCCCAAAATACACCCATTCATGATTACTCCAAGGGACGTTTCTTGAAAGACTTCTCTTCTAGGATATATATAATAACCTTAAAGAGTGTTTAAGCGTTTCAGGCCTTTGTGGCAACATGCCTCAAGCAATATACTGGGAGGACATTTGCAACAATTTACTTGAGTCTTGTGGTAATGATACAAAACTCCAGGATTCCTTTCTTCCAGGTCAAAACCTGAATCGTGTTGGAACAGAGATATATGTGATTTCTTGGTTTTCCTTTCTAGCTTCATTATTTTCACACTTCTACTTACACAAAAAACTAGTTAATGTGTTTAGTCAGATTAAATTGTGGTTTTATGGTTCGAGAATTCTCCCAGAAAGGAGAAAACCATGTTTGGTTTACTTCAGGCTGAAAAGAAAATAAAATATTTTAACCTCCATGCAACTATGTAAGAGTTGAACATTCAATCTTCTCCTGTGTACCTGAATAAAAACAACTTCTGTCCATGCACTGCATGCCTGAAATGTAATTTTTCAATATGCCTGATCAATCAAGTCATAAAGACAATTTAGGGCAGAGTTTTAACAGAGACCCTGTTTCCAGCAGTTTTTGGCCACAGTTCCTTTCCACTTCTGAACACCCCCATCAACAGTATGAGTTTATTCTTCTGGTGCAATATGATGATCTACACAGGACAATTTGCCTGGATTAAATATTGCTAGGATGGCAGTGTTTTACTTGATTCAATTCTAAGCCAGAGCAGCACAGTAGCAGCAGTACTGCATGCCTGTTCCTACAGATTTAGGAATGGATGATTGATGCAGGAGGCACTGCGGGATCTATGTGTAGGAGGATCGGACCCGCAGAAGAAACGAGGCAGGCAGCAGCAGTTTGAAGGGAAAGCTAATGATACTTTATTCTACATTCTTCATTCTGTGTTCTCCTACGTGTGTGTGTGTGAGTGTGTGTGTGTGAGTGTTATCAACATCCGACTCCATAAATACAGTTTTTACAAAGGCAAGAGATTGGTCATTTAGGTCGCCACCTCTTTAACCTGGATGGTGAATACCACCATCAATCAATTCTCCTCTCAGAGGAGAAATATGAAAACAATCTAAAAATATTCATAGTTTATGTTGAGCTGCGTGAGAAAACCTGGACTAAGGTCCAAACATTCACGAGCTCGAAAAGTGAGGGCAACAGATGATCAATGATGCTGAAAAATATTTAACAAAACATTCCCTCTGTCCCAGTTTAGAATGCATTTAGATAGTTCTCGCCTTCTTTATACTTCTTGTGTTACAAAATGGGGAAAAGGAAACCACCTTTGTATATTATCTTTATTTAAATTGAATTTCATGCGAGCAACTAAAATTAAATGTTGCTCTTTTTCAATATAAAAATACAGTGTCCTTTATTAATAAATATGTTGATCAGATTGTGAAACAAATGGACTCATTCACAGTCAACAAGTACAAATTCCTAAAGGAAATCAATGATTTTCAATTTGAAAGAGTAAACAAACACATTCCTGTACTTTGGGCTGTGAACTTGAAGGGACACTATAAACTAATTTAGTGTGGAGTTTATTAAATTAACAAATTAAAACTATGCATTTACTTCACTGCACTATGTTGTTTGAAATAAGTTCCAAGAGATATGATGACAGCTTTGAAGTTCAGTTTTTTGTGATCATCTTTCACTTATGTTACTATCTTTAAGGTAAAATTATCACAACTCTTTGCAGACAGTATTTTAGCCTCAGAAAAATATATTCTAAGGTAAAATACCATTGTGATCATTGGTCCTAAGTGAGATTTGGATCCACATTCACATAATCTAAGTACAACATGAATTACTGCATTCTGCATTTGCATTCATGTTCAATAGAATTGCAGAATCACAGAATGGTTTGGGCTGGAAGGAAACGTAAAGGTCTAGTTCCAGCTCTCCTGCAATGGCAAGGATGCCTTTCACTAGATGAGGTTATACAGAGCTCCATCCAGCCTGATGTTGAACTCTTCCAGGGATGGAACATCCACAGTCTCTCTGGGAAATGTGTTCTAATGTCTCACTACTCTTACAGTAAAAAAATTCTTGCTAGTATCTAATCTAAACCTACTCTTTTTCAGTTTAAAGGCATTCCTCCTCCTGTCATTGCAGATCCCGATGAATTGTTCTTCTCAAGCTTCCTTGTAAGCCCTCTTCAGATACCAGAAGGCCCCTGTGAGGTCTCCACGAAACCTTCACCTCTTCAAGCTGAACAGTACCTACTTTCTCAGCCAGTCTTCTATTGATGCTCAGTGTCAGAAACCAAAAAACACTTCAATGTATGCAAAATTTCGCAGTTTCAGAAAATACTTGGGGATCAGTGCTTAGAGACTGCAGGATGGCAGAACCACTGAAATGTGTAATTTCGGAGTGTAATCAAAAACGTTTTTGTTTTAGAAATTTACAACACAAACAAGTCCTCTGTGGGCTGCTGCATTCCACTCAGAACAACAGTAGTTCGCAGGTAGGCACATGGAGCAGCACAAATACAATTCCTAATAAAATATGGAGAATATAAAGCAAGTCTCTCTCTGAGCTCATGACAGGCTCAAATGACAAATGACAGAGCATTGTAAGAACTGAGAGTTTTTAACAGTTCTGGCAGAAAACCAAAATCACCCCAGTTCCCCATTTTACACCTTATCTGTCTTCAGCATGACTAGTAGTCATGTACTTTCTGGGTGCTTTTCAAACTGTCTCTAATCAGATTTAGATTGCATTTGCAAGTAAATGTGAAGCTTTACGGAGAAAACTTATGTTCATCTGTGCCCGTTTTCCCTTTAAAACAATATGCAAAACAGTGTTTTCGTATATCAAGATTCTGAGGCAGTGTATCATTTATTAATTAAAATGGGAAGAAGTCCTTATGAATAAACTTTCCAAAGTTGCTCAGTGAAAGCACATTCATAGCTTTTTTTTGGAAGCCAGGTAACAGTATTTAGTTTTTCATTATATATTCATGAAGTAACAGACTTTGTTCTGACAAACTAATTTCTTTAATCAGAAAAGGGCATTTCACAAGACAAGTATATCGTAAGTGGCTTAACAGATGCTGCTCCATGCAGACTTTCCAGTGATATATAGGATTATTATATTATTTTGTTAAAACTACCGAATTGCTTTGCTAAAAACAAATTAGAGCAGGCATTACAGTTTCCTTTTCCATTTGCTGACTGCATGAAAGAGAAATGTGCTATAGCAGAAACACCTTATGTGCATGTGTATACCATTCTATCATCTGATTTAGAGTATGTCTCAGAAACACACAGTATGTCTCAGAAACACACAGTCTGTATACATTCAAGTAATGATCTATTTTTACTGAGACTTCAGATCCTAGAGAACTTTCAAGTGTCTCTGTTAAGGTTTGCACTTATTGAAAAGTAATGCCTTTAAAATTATAGAGTCAGAAATATTTCTGTGAAGAAAAATAAAATATAACACCATAAATATAACTTTTCCATTAAAATGGAAAACTGTACAAATAAACATATGTGGACAGGAATGTGATTTTATATTTTAAGTAGAAAGACTTCACACATTGGAATCACCACAGTTTTCCTAACACTTTTATGCAAAATTGTATATATAAAAATACTGCAAAGATAAAGACATGTAAAATACATTTTTACATTCCTTTCTGGATATATTTCTTAAGGACAAAAATTTTGATTAAGTTTTTCTCATGATTTTTAAGGTTCTTAGATTTTTTATTATTGTAAATATGAACAGAACATTATCTTTCCATACTAACTCTAGAACAGGGTGAACCATATAATTTCATTTGGTTCATATAATGACTGATCAAACTCCTAGAAAACAATGATATAGAGGAAATTTGTTTTTGAAGCTACACTGTAATTATCAAGATATTATGGGTTTTTTTATAATGTTTCCAAGGAATCTAGTAAGATTCCAATCCTTCGGAAATTAGTGCCATTTCAGCTTCATCCTTTGATGTATACATATACATGTGAAGTTTCTGAATAATAAGATGTAAAAAATTCTTAATAAATGAAGACTCCGTGATGTATTGCTGCATTTTATTCAACACAATAAACAATTATTTATATAAAATCCTTTTTTTTGAGAATGCATCGTCCATATATTAGCAGAGTATTTCATTAAAAACAAAAAAAAGCGGAAAGAATTAGTCATGAGGAATATGCTTTTGGATTTATATTTATTATTTTTTTTTAAAGAAACAGACCAGGCTGGATTTTTTTATTTACGCTTTTAAATATGCAATGAAATTTAGTTCAAGTATACTATTATAAATTAATTCTCTTAGCTTCAAGATATGTACTCTTTTTACTTGTTTCAATGAGATCCTACACAACTGGCACCTGCAAGCTCTGTGTGAATTTTTGTCAGGGCTTACAATTCATACAAATTGTAAATTTTTTTTTTTTTCCTTTCAAGAATAATAAGCTTCCTTGAATACATTATGTTGGGGCAAAAAATCTTTTGGAAGAAAGAATTTTAAATTACCCCAAATAGAAAGTGAATATATTAGGAGTTTCCACTCAAAATCCAGATGTATGAAGTTGGCAGAGCTGAATGATCTCAGCTGCTATTCCAGAGGCATTAAGATCTGATAATAGCTTCAGGAGCAGACTGATTTGGTTACAGATAAACATCTGGCAAAGAGAAAAGGGGGTTGGTTTTATAAAATTATGAAGATGGTGAATAACAAAAACAAGTGACATAGTAAATAATTGTTAGAGCCCTAATGCTTCCAAGCCATTTTTAAACTATTAAGGGGTAAAAAAATAGATAAAGTATCTTGTCACATAAAAGGTCTTGAATTTCTATGATTTGTTGCCACTGGAGCTTTTGAGGGCAGATAGAATTCTATGGTTCAAAAAAAGATTATATAAATTTATGGATGACAAGTTTGATAAACCTAACATAAACATAATAGTCATACTCTCAAGGGATTAGGTAGGAATGTTCTCTCATGTGCACTTGAGGATGCAGGAAATACTCTGGAAGGATTGACTGCATAAAGTGTCCAGCTTTGTTTGTCTTTCCTAGGTATTAATTTTTTGTCACTGTACGTGGCAAGCAGCTCAACACAGCAGAGCAACTTTATATCCCATGAGCAAAAAAGTAAAGTAAGAAAATAATCCCAAAATGGCCCAGTGTGGTGTGAGTGCTTCTATGCTACAGACTGGTTGAACAGTCAGCACACAGCTGGTCATATTTCTAATCACATTTTTTTTAAAAAGTCACAATTTTCTGGCCACCAACCCTGCTCACAGCAGTTGTGACAGGCAGTGAGAAATCAGTATATCCATATTTATCAGAGTAGATTATGAGAAATATTAGTGTTTTATAGTTAATAAAATATATGTTTCTTATTAAACTTTCAGGATTTAGAGAGAATAAATAGGTACTCATATAAAAGAGTGCAAGGTTGTGGTTTTCCAAGACACTTTTTACATGAATACAGCATGTTCAATTTGTTTACATTTGCAGTATTTATCACTAAAAAAGGTTATTTCTAATTTATAAATATGTTCAACTATTGATTTACTGCCACTTAAAGAAATTTCATCTCCATTCTTTTAAAATTGTTAAACTTCACAGCTTGCAAAAAAATCTCAAATAAAAGACCATAATATATTACCATCAAGTTACACAGAAAATAAATAATATGCAAGTTCAAATGATGGAGGCTGCAAAACATTACAAATATGCTTGCCCTCTTATAAATAAAACATTACAGTTTAAGAAGAGTAACAGCACAAATGAGAGGTCATTGTGGCCAA
This sequence comes from Illadopsis cleaveri, assembly GCA_013399915.1. NCBI lineage: Eukaryota > Metazoa > Chordata > Aves > Passeriformes > Timaliidae > Illadopsis > Illadopsis cleaveri. The sequence goes on from VXBB01019025.1 coordinate 223,788, forward strand.
GTTTTGGCAACCTAGTGACCAAAAGTTAGTGGTGAATTTAGGTACTGTACCAAATACTGCAACAAACAAAACATAGGGGCCAGAGAGCCACAACTTCGCTTTAGTTCATAATATCTGCAAAAGTTTGTCACTATGAATATTTGGTCCACAGCTGAACACCAGTTTCCTTTCTATAGAAACCTTATTTGCTGAGTTGGAAATGAAGAACACAGTTCTGCCTAGAGTGCTAGAACCAAGCCTACAAGACTCTGACTAAGATCACCCTCACAAGAGAGAAATAGATTCAGATATTGAAGAACCTAATACATGCTCTGACTGGGTCTTTTTCCCTTTTCAAAATAACTTTCAGTAGACTCCATCTCCAAAGAATTAATCAAAGTGTGTTTCAAATTTCAAATGCATTTGAAATCTGCTTAGCCATATAAAAAGCCAGGGTTTTATTGGATGCATTTACATTAAGATGAGAGTTCAACATTTTCATAAGGTCTTTGAAATTACAGTCTCTCATTCTGTATACACATCATTCAGACAGCAGACTTTCTTCAGGAAAATTGCTTTAGAATGCTTTTTACATTTTTCCTTCTATTTTTTTTGTTTTGAACATAAGCATATTTTAACCTATCAGCATGTCTTTTTTTGCCATCAAAAAGTGCTAATACAAACCTTCATCAGGCCAGAGTCTTACAGTGCAGATGATTTGTATTGAGGATAGATGTATCCTCATCTATCAATATTTTAAAATATTTTTGCTGTCAATTGTTTGGCAAAAAAAAGTACCTCTCCATGCTCTGTTTCTGCTCATGTGTTTCTTCAACTTAATATTTTATTTTCTGGGAGGAAAATAATAAAAAGAGGTAAAGCCACTAGAAATAACCTTTTAATTTCTGGCAGAGCAAAACATAATTTACATGAATATTAGTATTTTGTCTTTTAAGGTGTTTTTGAGCTACTTCAATAATTCCTTTGTAAATATATATATATTATTCCTCTTAACTCTGTCAGTATTTAAAATATCCCAGAACTACTGTTGATTCAGAATTTACACATATAAATAAGACAATTTAAATACTTTAAATGGATTAAAGTGTTTTAATATCACCAGACCTTTGACATCAATTATTTATGCCATAACAAACTCATAAAAACAACTGAAGCTGACCCTCATATTCCAAGTCTCTGATGTGTGGCAATGCTTTCTTCCTTTCTTCTCATGCTGAAATGGTTCAGTTCCATGACATCTCATGTTAAAAACAAAACCAATCACCTATAGGCTTTTTATTTGCAGCTCTGTAACCTTTCTCTGAAGCTGCTGAGGCAACATGTTTCAGTGACTCTCTAGCAGTTTTTCCCTTGTTATTCCCAGCCAGTGCTCTTATTGTCTTTCTCATGGCCTGTTAGCTGCAAACCCCTGATTTTGCTGTCTTCATGGGGTTTCATGGGAGACTATAATCAGGGATGGGAGTATTATCTTACCCACCTCTCTTTTACTCTTGCTTTGTAGTTTTTAATACAAATTGGAGAAAACAAAAATGGGGCATAACAAAATAATATTCATGTAAATACTTGAGGAATACTGCTCAACCCTTGTTGTGTAGAGATGCTAGAAAACCAATGTGTAACATTTGCTCTTGTTTGCACAGTCCTGCTGGCACCAAGAAAATCAGAAACAAGAGCAACCAAGGGCAGGGAGGAGAATGGGGACAGTCCTGATGAAAAGTACATAGCACAAGCAGAAAGCATAATGACAAACCCCCATGTCTGGTTGCACTGGAGAAAGCACTGTCACTCTTCTTCCCGGAGGATCAGAAATCAGTCTTTCCTTTCCTTGTTCTGTTTCTCTCTTCCTTTTTTCCCCATATTTCTTTCCCAAAAGACACTTGGACTGTTGAAGTCTGTGTATGTTATAAGCTAGAGAACCCAACAGTGACTCTTTGTGTGCTTAAATCTGCCTCTGCATTCTTCATGAATCCCCATCATTCAGAAACTGCCTCATAAGTGACCAGGTGATCAATTTTAGAAGTGATGTCAGCAAGCACTCTTTATCTTCCTGACACCAAGCTGGGACACTGGAATAGCCTGTCTAGAAGAAGCAGCCTTATACATTTGATATCCTCATCACAACATAAAGGAAGAGGCCAAGCTAAGAGACTTGGCTGCACGCCCACTAGCAAAAAAAAAAAAAAAATCCAAAAAGGTGATAGGGTGGAAAAGTTTCTAAATATGTCCAATATGTTACCAGATATTCAGAAATATATGAAAAACATGAAATTAATAGTTCTAAATTAGGTGTGATCATTGTTCACTGATAAAATTTTATAATGTATTAATGCATGATGTTGTAACACCCTTGAAAATGCTTTAAATTGCACAGCTGCCACCAACTGCAAAAGAACATAATAATGAAGGAAAAGGATAGAAATAGAAATTCAGACAAACCCAGAAGGAGCAGGGACAAATTCAGTCAGTGAATGTGAGCAAGTAGAGGGTAAAAAGGAAGGAGATTCTCAGCTATAAAGATCAGAAGAGATAAAAACCTACAGAAATTATCACAACTCTATTTTATATAGAATCAGAGTCTGAATTTATTTTTAAAAAAGAAGCAGGGAGAGAAGTAAGAATAAAGGCAGAGGAAAGAGGAGGAGTTCCATATGAAGAAAGAGAGAGGATGTGTTATGAAAACCTTCAGAGTCAGGCAGAAGCGGAGGGGAAGGAATGAGGGCTTTTGGAGAGAGATGAAAGAGAGAAATGGCTAAAGATTAACACAGAAGTTCTTTCCTGGAACTGGGTTTTAAATTTTTCTTTTGCAACTGTATTTCTGAACTTCTGATCAAGACCCTGCCCTTTAATTCAATTCACATTAAACTGTATGGAGTGATTTGTGGTTTGGTTTTTTTTTTTTTTTTTTTTTTTTTTTTTTTTTTTTTTTTTTTTTTTTTTTTTTTTTTTTTTTTTTTTTTTTTTTTTTTTTTTTTTTTTTTTTTTTTTTTTTTTTTTTTTTTTAATTTGCTCAGAAATATAAGAATCCCAAAGGCTGAAAAAATAATAAACACATCCACAGAAAATGCAGGACAGTAACAAAATATTTTCCACCAACACTGAAGTAGAAGTGTAGTAAATCTGAACCTTTGCCTTTTACAAAAAATGAAGGGAGAAAAAGGTACCCAAGTAATGGAGAAATACCATCTGCAACAGCCCCATGTAAAACAGAGGCCTAACGGTCTGAATGGCAAGAAATTTGGATTTCTTGACTTAGGCCTCTGTTTCTTATTTCATATTTCTGACTGCACACAGTAATGTTAATAATATTGAATGCCAATGCTCAGGAGGGTTATTCAACCACCATGTCTAAGCAACATTCAAATACAATCCAGTTCTGAAGACAAACTAGAAGAGCAGATATAGAAGCATATTATTCATGTAAATCAGATCCTGGTTTAAGAGTGGGAAATTAGGGAATTTCATTCCAGTGTTCTTACTGATGAAGCTGTACATCTCATTTAAAAATGACCAGAGCAACATGAAGCTATTAGTAACGGTGATGAAACAACGTGAAGGCATGGAAGTCTGTATTAGCTGTGGACACGTAGATAACACAGAGTTAGCTATCGAATCAGGATGTGCAACTTTGCTTCTGTTCAACAGCACACAAGAATTCAGTCTCCTGGAGTAGGTCCAGGAAATGACCACTATTTATCAGATAATTATCCTCAACTGGACTGGATTCCCCCCAGCACAAATATATGTGCAAGGAGAATGAGATGATCCTTTTGCTTTGGAGCGAAAACCGCAGCTACTACAACAACATTCAGCAAGATCACGTATAACATAGTGATCTTTCATGTGTGGTGGTCTTTACATTTCTAATGCAGCTGATAAAATTATAGCAATTTACATCATTTGGGGTTTTGATCTGTTGTCCATAACTTCCTTGAAGTCAGTCAGGGAATAGTAAACTTTTATTTCATCTATACTCAGGTATGTGTTGTCTCTCCCAGTTTAATTTGGTATTTTTTTGAAAAAAAATTTTTTTTAAAGTCCTGTCTGGTACTGAACACAATTGGCTCAGATTAAATAGCTAACATTGGTTACTGACTAAAAATGAAAAATCAAAACATTGCAGCCATGATGTATTTATAAAGGTTGCCATTAAAATTTTTTACTTCATCATGAAACTGAAATGCCATATTAATGGAAGAAATCTTGATGTGTACTGGCCTACATATTTCTGTTCAAACAGTCAGCTGCAAGAATATTTTCAAAAACTAGCATTGTGTCAGTAGAGAGTAGAACGCTTTCATGATTCTGGCAAAGATCACTGCAGGGACCGCTTTGGTACACCAAGCTGGAGAGAGGCTGCTGTGATAAAGTATCATAGCTGGAATTAAAGAGAACCATCACAGAAAAAAGTTAATATGAATACGACATGAAACTATTTAAGGAGAGAAAAAAGAACAGAAGGAGTGCACACACAGCTATCATATCAAGGACTTAATTACCTAACTATTCAGAAACTTTCTCTCCAAAGTGCTGTGCCCTATAGCAAAAGGAATTATAAAAGGAAGTGAGATAAGGGAGAGAAATGAGATTTCCATTGTCTGAAACTTTAAATATTTCCATTAAACTAAGTCAAAGAAGACCTTAGAGCCTAAGCTAGAGAAAAAGTTGCTAAATAATACAGGAGAACTTGCAAGATAAAATTATGAAAATATTTTGGCCCTTCCAGCATAAAAGATGAAATAAGGAAATATGACATTAGGGCGGTGTATGAGTGAAATTAGTAAAGATCCATCATTATAAAAAGTAGCAATATGCAAAGCTGTATCATCAGTAAGGCCCCATGATCTGGAGTATGTGATCCACAGCTTTACTCAGATTAAATGCCACTGGTTACCTCTGTCCTGCGAATGGACTGTAAGAGTCCTGAATAAAACCATACTTTTATTCTTCATTTGAAACTTTGATCTTATCTGATTCTTTAATGTCTTGCAATCCTATAAAACATCTACAAGACAAAATGAAATCCATTTTCTTTTTTTAATAATTCAGCAGTAAGCCTGCTCCCTCCTCATTCTGCAAAACTTAAATGGCATTTCAGGATAACATTTCTCTTTTCCCAGTCAGCTGTTTCTGCCCAGTGGCAGACCCTGCACTCTTACAGGAGTTTGGCTGCTGGAACTCAGGCACGATGTGAAATTCTCCCAGATGCCATGGGGCAGCCATGCCCAGGGTTGACCACTGGCCCAGGTGAGATACTTCCAGCTGAGGCTCTTGCCTTGGCCCTTCTGATCTACAGCTCCTGCTGCCCTGCAGATGAATGCCTGCCCACAGGTGCTGTTAGGCCCAGATGCAGGACAACCTCCTGAGCCTTGGCCATTCTCAGAGAGGTCTCAGATCTGCCTCACAACCATGGACTGGCCAAGTGACCCAAATTGTCAGTTGATCCTGGTGGCCATCCTCAACCTTTCCTGTTTCCTCTTGTTGTAGTGTACAATTTGTGTTTTCTAATAATTCTGTATGTTTTTGTTATTCGTTTGTAATGGTTTATCCCTATACCCCCGTCCCCAAAACCCCGTAGTATTTTCCTGGTGACAGACACTGTCAATCACCTTGTAAGACCTGGAAAATTCTGGGGAAGATGCCCTCCGATTTGGTCAGGTACTCAAGTACCCACCTTTTTCATTGTTCTGTTAAGTATCCCTGTTCTGAGTCACATCCTCCCACCTCCTCCATTGGTTCTAGGTTCTCCCCTGCTCGGGGTACACCCCTGGGTACTTAAGGTGAGAACAGAGGGCCAGAGCTCACTTTTCCACGTGAGCAACTCCCTGAATGGAATAAAGCCTGGTGAAACCCATGTGAAGAGTCCACTCTTTCTTCCACGCCGCCGACCACGTTCCAGCCTGAGGTTCAGACCCACCAAACCTTCCTTATATGCTGGTCAAAGAGCTACAGCTAGCTGGTGAAGCAGCTCAGAACACCACCATATCCTCTGACACCTCAGTTGCTTTATTAAAAACAGTTTAATTCTTTAAGTTTGCTTGTTCTCAAAATGTTTCTGAAATCTGACTTCTGCAACATCTTTCTTTTACCCCAACTGGGGAAAAAAATGCAGTCCTATGTCTGCTAACTCTAAGTGTACATTCCTGTACTAATATTTCCTTTCTTCTCATTTTTCAGTCTATATGCTAAGAATGCTTAATGGATCTAACAAAATGCTGTCAAAACTGTATGAAAGGAATGGTATTTGGGAATGCAGACTTAACTTTGGACATATAGTATATTTGGTCAGGTGAGCTATTAGTGCAAGTTGAATTGCCTGTGGAGAATGCTCACTTCTTTTGTCTTGACTACATGAAAAACAGTGTGACAGTCTTACACACAAATAGCTAGAGTTGGTCAAGAGAATTTTCTTTCTTTCTTTCTTTCTTTCTTTCTTTCTTTCTTTCTTTCTTTCTTTCT
>VXBB01019025.1:230365-270038 GCA_013399915.1 Illadopsis cleaveri
CTCTCTCCAGTGATTTTGGTTTCAGCATAAATCTTAAAAATATTTGTAAAGTATTAATCCAAGTAATTTCTCTTACCTGTCATGATAAACTGCCAAGTATTTCTTTCTGCTCTGTAGGCTCTGCTGCCTACCTATTAAATGGTCAGCAGACTCTGACAGTGAGACATCTCTTTACACAACCAGGACCTCTTTTTAAAAACTTCTATAGGAAACAAGACATACAGGTCTGCAACTTAATGTCAGTCAACACATTCTATAATTGTAAGGCTTAGACAAACACTGCTGCACCATCCTGTCTGTGATTCAGCAGAAAAATAAGTGTACATGCATGGCTGCAGACATTTTAAGTGGAGTGCCACATGTGAGGAAGGATAACAGATTTCCAGGAGAACAATAAAACTTTCACAAAGTCAACAGTGATATTCAGAATTGTGGTCAGCACACATAAATCATAATTTTGATCATAATTTTAAAATCTCCCACAGGAAAGTAAGCATATGTTGTTGCAGAGCCCAGTTTTCTTCCGTCTTTTTTTTTTTTTTCTTCCCCTTCTGTTTTCCATGAGAAAAGGGTAGCGGAAGCGATGAAAACATTCTTCTAGCTATGACTGAAGTGCTTTGTATAAGTTCCTTTATTTAATTTCTTGATGAAGAAAATACAGATTCAATAGAAAAATAAGTGACGTTGAAACAAAAAGAGAAGAACAAATGGTGGTGAAATATTTATGTCAATTATAACCTCGAAAATTAAGCTGAGGTTATGAAGTAAAATGTGCAAGTCATCTCTATCTTGTATATGAATTACAAAAGAAAAATGAGCCATTACGAACTATCATATAGGAAATTAAGACAACTCATGTAAAGTGCCTCTCTTCTCCTTTTACTTTTTGCAGCAATGATGCGTAGAATAAAAACCTTCTGCATACGGTGAAACAAAACTTGAATATAGGACTGTATTTTAGACAGGAAAAATATGAAAAAATACTGGGCATGTTAATTGGAGCTGGGTCACACACAACTCAAAGACCTTATGTTCTTTTGCTACATCATTATCATATTACAGGAAGAATATGAAGGTAAAACATGTATTGAAATACAAATGTGTACCAACAAGAAGTTTCCTGTTTCAAATGGCAATCAGTAGATGTTACCTGGTGGGGGAGGAATTAAGATTCAAGATTAAATGCATGAAGTTAACAACAAATACCCTTTCTTGCTAGGGAGAACTTGCTATTAAAAAGTAGAATATGGTCCATGAATCCATTAATCTTTGTCAAGACATAATCTTTGTTGTCCCACTGAAAAAACTTTTGTCCACAAAAGGTCTTACGGACTTTTTTCCACAAAGGTAACTTATTCCCTGGTTTTGGAGTACTACCACGGCAATTCTAATCCTTCATATATAGCAGATCTATGATCTTCATGTGGTCACTAGTGGTATCCCCCAGAGATCACTGTTGGGCCCAGTCCTGTTCAATATCTTTATTGATGATCTGTATGAGGGGATTGCATCTACCATAAACAATTTTGTGGATGACACCAAGTTGGGTTGGAGTTTTTATCTGCTGGAGGGTAGGAGGGCTCTGCAGAAGGACTTGGACAGGTTGGATTGATGGGCCAAATCCCACTATATGAGGTTTAACAAGGCCAGGTGCTGGGTCGTGCACTTCAGGCACAACAACCCCTTGCCGAGCTGCAGGCTGGGGACAGAGTGACTGGAAAAAAACACGGTGGGAAAGGAGCTGGAGGTGCTGTTTGACATCTGGATGAACATGAACAAACAGTGACCCAGGTGGCCAAGAAGGCCAGTGGTACCTGGCTGGTATCAGCAAGTGTGGCCAGCAGGAGCAGGGCTCTGATTGTCCTCCTGTACTCAGCACTGGTGAGGTCATACCTCGAGTGCTCCAGTGCTGGGCCCCTCAGTTCAGGGAGGATATTGAAGTGCTGGAACAGGTCCAGGGTAGGATGAAAAACCTAGTGAAAGGTGTGGAGCACAGTTCTTGTGAGGAGTGGCTGAGAGAACTGGGGTTTAGCCTGGAGAGGAGGAAATTTGGGGGTGACCTTACCACTCTCCACAACTGTCTGAAAGGAGGTTGTAACCAGGTGGGGTTTGGCCTTTTCTCCCAGATAACAAGTGATAGAACAAGAGGAAATTACCTCAACCTGCTTCAGGGAAGGTTTAAGTTGGACACTAGAAAGAATTTCTTCATGGAAAGGGTGATTAGATACCGGAATGAGCTGCCTAGAGAGGGGGTGGAGTCACCATCCCTGAAGGGGTTTAACATGACCATGATGTAACAAAAAAGCATAAGGTCTTTTCCTTGTGTGTAACCCAGATCCAGTTAACATGTCCAGTATTTTTTTTCACAGCAATATTTTTTCGTGTCTGGAATACAGTGTTCACCACCCCTGGATATGGCACTTAGTGCTATTATCCAGTTGACATGGTGGTGTTTGGTGATAGATTGGACTTTATGATGTCAGAGGTCTTTTTCAGTATAATTGATTCTGTAATCTTTTTTGTTTTGACAGTATCTAGACCCTAATTCTAAATATCAGCTGACTTCAATAAACACTAGTAGTTTAATGAATGAATTAAACTAGTAGTTTAATTCAGTTTTCAACATACTTAACAAGAGGATTACTATCAGAAAATTTCTCCACAGGATAACTGTAATAATTTTGTCTTTTTAAATAAAAAAGATGTTATTTTTGATTATTTATTCAGTTTTTTTCTTCCCTGATTAATTTTTGATTTTTTCTAATCGATTATATTATTTCACCAGTAACTGCCATTGAAATTTTCTAAGATGCTAAAAAAGAAAAAAAACCCAGTTATTAAACATACAATAATTCTTCAAATGGCTGCTTAATTTTATAAATCCATTTAACTTTATACTGTATTGTAAACTGCCTAGGCTTGCTGATCATTACATGCAGCAAGTGCCGCAAAAGCTTCAGTCTATTTATGAATGCATCTGGCAAACAGAACATTCAGATAAGCAAGAAAAAACAATAAGCAAATATCTCTCAAAAATTACTTCCTTTCTTCCTTCGCCTACAATCTTTTTTTTTTTTCTTCTTCTTTGACATCTTCACACCTTAAATTCTAATCAGCTTTGGGTTATTACAATCCCTGCATAATAGATAAAATATTTTAAAAATGCAAACTAAAACACATTTTGCTGTATAATTACAGTGGTTGTAATGAATGAATACAAATGGTAAGAAAAAGAGAACCAGGATCTCATTCACAACGAGCTAGTTCCTAGGGAATATTAGTGATTTAAGAAGAAAGAAAACAATGCACTTGAATTCTTATCCACCGTGTACAATTATGCATTCTATTTTATTTGCCAGAAGACTGCCTAGAACTGACTGTACAAGATTCCTCTGAAGACTAGCACAACAAAGCGCAAATGGAGCATTTCAGCGAAGTCCATACTGTCAGTCCCAGTGTAAGCTGAGAAAAAAACCCAAAACAACCACAAAGAAAAAAAATCATCATTTTTACTAATGAGAAAGTAAATAAGAGTGCATCCTTTACAAGTATAGAGAGAACAATGCAGTGTAAATTGTTTAAGATTTAAAGGAAAAATAGAAGCTTGAATAATCCCATCTTTGTCATGTTTTTATTCAGACTGGAAAAATACCACCACTCATGAGGAAAGTTTTGCAGTAGATCAGTGGGTTATGCTCAATTGTTAACTGTCTCAGGAGAAAACCCCTGCTTTGTAGAAATAAGAGTACAATGGATTGAATCTCCATAAGTTAGTGATTAAGATCTGAAAATGTACATCAGTGAGTGTGAGAGAACATTTCCAACTCCTCCTTTAAACGGGACTAGGCTTCAATGCAGATTTCATACGGTACAAATAAAAATTCTGAATTTTTGTCTTTCACATTGTTTCTTAAGTTTTTAAATTTTGCCCATGAAAAGACTGTATTGAGTTATGTCCTTAGAAAAGGAGGTCAGAAAAGTCTCTATTCCTTTCCTTAATTCCATGTCTCAGAACTCTCCTTCAGCTAGAAATTCTGTGCTCAGAACTGCTGAAAGTACTACTACCATGCTGGCACATAAATATTTGGCAGCAGCATACAATGAAGGAAATTAGCAGCAATCCATTTTTATATCAGATGGCAGAATGTGCCAATCATGTGGCCCTAAAAATAATATAATTCTCCCATTACTACTGCATCAGACATTTCAAAGAAGAACTGAGACTCTGAGGTTTAATTTTTAAAAATCTCCTTAAAGTTAACAGCAGTTTTTGCACGATTCACTTGCTGCAAAGGAATGTATGAAAACTGTACACATTAGACTGCTTTAGAGAAAGCAAAAATAGGCTGAGGACTGTAGTAAAATCTTTAAAAGGAAGAGATAATTTTGTTAACTCTACAATGGAGGGAATTATTAATTAATTAAAAAAGGGGAAAGCAGTTTAAAAAATTGAATTTAATCACAAAAAATGGCTTATGTGTTGTTTATGTAATAAGATTGCACAAACTCTACATTTTCTCAAAGGAGTAGAAATGAAGATGTGAGCATATAACAAATTAATATCCAGTCATTTCTATTTTTTTTTTTCTTTTTTCTGAAACATTTAGATCTGGACTAATAATAATTACATTGTTAAGATTTCAATTATACTAACATTAATTTATTTGTTTTAGACATCTATCTATAGAGCTTTTTATCTATAATCTTTGCTTTACGTGCCTATATAGATACTTATCTGTCCATATGGTATGCTTTCTTTTTGCCCATAAACAAGATTTTGACCATAAAAAATACAGAAGTTCATTTGCAATTAGATATTGCTGAAGTATAATTAAAAATTTGTGCCAGCTGGAGACATCAGTTGCTTTGTTTTTAATAGTGTCTGGTAGCAAAGAATTTTCTTATTTGCGCTAGCTTTGTAATCTGTGCAGTCCACACCTGGCTTGTAGCCAAGTAACAATGATGTGACTATTGAGGAATACTTTTAATTATTTTTCTTGCTGTAATACTGAAGTGTTGTAAGCAAGGGCTTGGGATCTATTGAATACATACATTGCAAAGACATAACAAAATTATTCTTTCCCAAGAGAATTGACAAAACAAATCAGGAGATGGATTCAGAGAATCAAGAGAGTACCAGGCTGACAACAGCAGTACTGGTCAGTAAGACAGAAAATGTCTTGCTGGGGATGCTTAACAGAACATCTAACTGGTATATTAGGAGAGTGATATTTAGTGCAGTATGCTGGATAGCTGCCTTGGAAATACAATCTATTTTTCAGGGTTAGGGGAAAAGTTTCTTGATTCCAAATATAAACTGTTTGAGAGCATAAATACTTCTCTGTGAAAGATTACCTGCCAAAACGCTGTGCTAGTAAGGTCGCAGACAAAAAGAGGTAAAATTTAGACAAAATTGCAGCAAAGAAAGATCCAATTTGAAAATGACACCTTGTTTATTGACTGGACTATTAGACAACTCGGTGTTTTTTTCACATTAAGAGAAAGACAGGATGCAGAAATTATTTCTAAACATTGGCTTTGGTTATAGCTGAGTGTTTGCATTCTTTTTCTTTACATGGACTTTTTTAATACATGGACTTATCAAAGAGTGAAAAAATCTCTTCTGTTGTAACATGAAAGGAGTGAGACAATTTGACTATTAGAATTTTATGTATATTTGAATATTTTTTACAATACGTTACCAAGCCCTTGTTTTGTTTACAATGTTTAAGAAACATCTGATATTGTTTGCAAATAAATGCCTGAAAACCATAAATGTCTTGACTTTTGCTCCTTTCATAAAGAGTATGTGGACATGAAAATTTGGAAAGCAAATATTCTCTCAACAATTCCTATGGCAAGGAAGCAGATCTCAAAACATACGTAAGCACTTCAAAGTTCTCAGAACCCATTATCTGATAATTTATAATAGGTTAAGTATTAAGGATTTTTTTTTATTCTAAAGTGGAAGGTAGAAAATATCATAGAAGGTCCTTCTTGATTCATGTATCTGTAAAAGTTAAAGGACTGATTCACAATTCAGACAATGTTACAGTAGATTTGTATGAAATCTAGAAAATCTTTATCTAGAAATTAATCTATTTCCCTAGCAAAAAAAGAGAATATTTAACACAACACAGATTGTTTCTGGTGTCAGATATCCTATCTCATCTCTCACAGTAGTTACACAACATCAAAGATACAAACATTTTAACAATCCAGTGCAAATTTTGAAAAGGAAACTCTTATAGGGGATGGATATACACTACAGAATTAATTTCTGGAAAAAACGAAAGTGAGGAGAATACTGTCCCATTGGAAAAATGTAAAACACTCATGCATTTGATGTATTTTTCTGCTTTCAGGCAAGTGCATACAATTCTGGAACTGAGCCATTCATTCAGATGCAAAATACTAAATCCTATAAAATATCTATAGGAGATATAAATATGCTATTTTAAAAGGTTAGAAAAGAAGAATGAAAATAGGAGAGTACAGGACAGAGGGAAAACTACTGTATGCTTCCTGATGTTCACAGAGCACAATACCAGGAACATGTAAGTCTTAGACAAAATTCTTCCTAAAAATTGTTTCTAAGTTTTTCTTCATAAGATTTTTTTCCCCCTAATTTTTTACTTCTGGAAAGTATAGAGGTACTTCATCAAAAAATGGTTGAAGAGTAAAGATTTGTTAATTTTAAAGTCTAAGCTCTATCTTTAGGTTGAGTTTATTTGTTTTGTATTCTTTTTGTTGCTCATCCAGGAAAAAAAATCTACTCTATCTACTTAGAATTGCTGTCATTAAAACTAGCTCTCAGCTCCTCCCATTGTACATTACAATGGAAAGACAATTCAGTGAATGGTGAAAATGAAACATTTTTTTAGGACAAGCTTTAGAGCTCATCTACCCAATAGTCTCCTAATTTCTACCACAAGCATTTCCACACATCTACTGAGATATGAGGGAGAAAACCAAACAGAACAGAAAGGCCAAGAGAGTTGAAAGAATGAAAAAACTACAAAGAGAATTACAAAAATCCATAGAACTTCTTTTATTTGTTCTAGTTTTCTAAAAGTATGTTCAAGACATTTGAAAGTGAGATAAAAAAGGATTTGTAGAGTGAAATTTACAGAATTAAAATAATACTTGGGAATTTCCTCTCAGGAGATAAGAATTAAACCTGAAATACATAATCAGAAATAGAAAACAGAAAATGCAAAAAAAAGCAGAGCTTCTGAAAGTCAATAACAGAACAGATATGCCAATAATTTGGTGGTCAGAATGAGATAAATATAACTGAGAAAAAAACAAAAGATAAAAAAGGACAGCAGTGTGCCTGCATATCGATCAGGAATTAATACAGTGTTCTTTCAGTGAAAGAATTAGTTACTGTTCCATCAAAATTCTTAAAGTAAATGAAATTAAATCACGCTCACAAGAACTTCATGAACCCATGAAAGGTGGGCCAGGATCCCACAGACAGCACTCTGTAATAAACAATTCATTTAATTCTAGATTTGTCTGACAGATCTTCAGATACTTTACTTTCATCCAATAAAAACTAGTTACATTTCACCTTAAAACCTTTATTTGTAGAGAAATCAGCAACAAAAAAATCTTAGGGCTATTCCTGAATTTTTCATCATTCAGAGAAATAACAGTGAAAGCTAGAAAAGAGCCTAAAATAGCCAATATGCAGACATTTACCAAGCTTTTGTGTCAAAAGCAAGCAGCATGTTACTATTAAAACTCAATGTATTTAACAAAGCACTACTAAAAAGCCTCTTATAGTACCAAGAGGCATGTCAAGAGGAAATGCGAAGAAAAAACAGACAATAAAAGGTGGTTTTGTTGCTTTATTTTTTTTTTTCACAGAATTCATCACTATTCAATGCAACTTAGATCACTGCCAGCTGGAAACTAATTACATTCAGCTGAACCTAATTATTCAAAACTCCTTAATAAGCGAGGATGCAATTACTGTTAAGGATAGACAAGTGGATTGAGCTGAAAAGAGGGTAAGAGATTTTAAATCTGTATAGGTGTCAACCTACAGGTGTGGTGTTTTGTTGCTATTCTTTCTCCTTCTGTTTGTGCTGTTAAAACCATGTTGTGCTTATTAATTTCACAGACAAAAAGATAGTTGTAGGATTTCCTTTATAGACTCAGATTTAGCCAGCTGTTTAACTAGGGATGTGAAAAGCAGCCTCCTACTACTGCAGTTCTGCACCTCCCTCCTGCCCAGGTGCTGGAGCCCAGCCTGGGACCAAGAGTGTTTTCCCAGGCTCAGAGACATGGCTGTCATTTTCCTATGGACAGGTTCAACCAGAAGTGAAGTTGGCATGTATCCCAGAGATGTAGACACGGAGTGGGTAAGGTGGGAAGTGACCACAGTGGTGTCATCTGCTCCAACCTCCCTGCTAAGATGGGGGAATGAGGGAGTAAAATTGAGCCTAGAAAAAAGAGGGTATCTAGAAGAAAAGACTCATCTAATTTTGTTGTTGTTGTTGTTGTTGTTTCTCACTAGCCAAATCTATTTTAGCTGGCAATAAATGAATTTTCCCAAACTCAGTTTGCATTGTCTGTGAAGGTATTTGATAATTTTAAATGCTTTGTCCTTTCCTTTACCCATGAGCTTTTTCCATCTTATTTTCTGCCTCTATCTTATTGAGAAAAAGGAGTGAGGGAATGGGTTGGTGGGCATATGGCAGCCAGACAAGATAACCCACCACAGTCATTTGGACACTCCAGGCCTGGAACAGACTATATACACTCTGTCCACCCTCAGAGGTTTTTGAGAACAGACAGGATAAAGGTCTGCACACCTGGCATGGCCTCTTAGCTGAGATTTGTGCAGGAAGCTCAATTAGGGCACTCAATTCAGTCCTTTCAACTTGGGTTATTCCATAATTCTGTGATAATCCAGATGCTTTTCGTTCCAAACAAGCATCTATTCAGGAAACCTTTAAGAATAAAAGTAGAGCTTACCCAAAGTTAAAGAAATGTTCTGAAATCATTGAGTCATCTATAAATTTTGACTGGTGATAAAATTCTGTAAGAGAAATGTTTAAAATTTTGAATTTAGTTAAAATCTGAGTTAGAATTATTGACATAATACTCTAAAATGGTGTTAAAAATAAATTTGTAGTAGGAATCTATGACTGGAGTTGCTCATCCTGTCAGCCTACCAATTTTATGAATAGTATAAGTATAATCTGGAAAAAGCACAAAGACAGCTACACACCCAAGTGCAACATAAGCCACAGAAAATCTGCACACTGTCTAACAAAAGTAAGATCTTTAAAGTCACTTAAGTCTGCCAGGATGTTTGTAGATAAGACTGACAGAGTTTCTAAAGTCCTTTTGTGAAAGGTAGTTGCTGTAAAGGGGGAAAGCAACTAAACAAACATCACAATAACCCAAAGATCTTTGCTAGTCCAGTATGCAAGAAAAATGCTTCTTGATTATAGACCTGAGGATCTAGGAAGATTTTTAGAGTTAACCCTCTACACAAGCACAGTCTCACACAATTTTTAAACAGTCACATATGACTGTCTTCAGTGACCCTTCCCAACTGGTGCATGATAGCTCTGCTGTATCATGTTTTCAAGCCTTCCTGCCATCAGCCGTGCCATGTGTTCTGTACTCCTTCATCTCATAACATTTTAATGTTCCTACATTTCTTGATGCCAAGCAGTATAAGGTTGTATTTTTAGAATCATGTAAGAAAATCTTTGCTCTCCAAGAACTTAGTTTCAGGACAGAGGTATGTTTGAAGTAATATAACGAGATCCAAGAAAGGTGATCTGATATCTGATAGTATCCAGGCCTCATAATTATTTTTCATATCTGAAAACCAGAACTCGCTTGAAATTGGAATGCTGATTTCACAGTTCAGCAAAAAAGGATACGCAAATTCTGGTAAAAACAGTTGCAGTAGCGAGTTGCCACATTCTCCTAGCCTGTTAAAATCTTAGGGGAATAGAAGGGGAGGCAAAATCCATGCAGGCTGCATAAAGAACGGAAGGTTTATCTTAAATTGCTCTGAAAATGAAAAAGTAAGTATTAACAGCAGTAGTCATCTATGAGATATTTATTATTAAAAATACATAAAAGATAAAAAGGTATTTGTAGTATTAATTCAGTTATATGTTTTAACAGGTTTTAAATTATTTTATGAAGACTCTTAATTAAAAATGGAGTTAAGTTTGCACGGAGACTTGTTGGAATTGTCAGCAATGCAAAGAGTTGGCTTCAGCAGCAGCCAGCTATGTTTCACCACACTGCCTTTTTGCAGAGCTAAGGAAGGTGAGGAGCAACTTGACTTGAGGAAGCAGAGCCAGTCCTAGGAAAAGCAGTGTTAATTAAATTTCAAACATTTTACTCCATTACCATAAGCTCTGAATACATTCAGTAATGCTAACACTCAGGCAGAGACTGATTACTTGAGGAAGGACAGTGGAGCTGCTTTTGCTGTTATCTTGAAGATCTGTCTTCATCATAGCAGGCAAGAGCAGTATGTGGTCCATCACATTCTCCCCTCGGATAAATTATGAATGTCCATACTATTTTCTTCCCATGAGAACTTAAGAAATTAGGGTGTATATGCATATGATAAGGTGTGGAATATTTCTGTCAGATACATTCATCAGGAGTATCTAAACAGAACTGATCAAAGAAATATTTAGAAAAGAGAATGGGAAGGAAAATTAATATAGTCTCCTTTGCAAGAATTTTTACACTGATAATATTGCAGCCTTATAAAATAAAACAGATTTTTCTTTCCCTCCCTCCCTTCTTCACATAAAAAATGTTAAGATTTCCTATCTTCATTCACAAGTATCTTTGAGAATATGCAAAACAAGATGCATGGTAATTTCTATCTGAGAGTCATTTCTTTGTGTTATCAATCAGCTCTTTTCAGTGTCATTCAGTGTGGCAGGTAATAACCATCCATATATCTGGAGCCAGTAAATAAAGGCACGAAATATGAAACTGCCTATAAATATGTAAATTTTCTCAAAAGTTTAAAAATGTTTGGCACCAATGATTTGTCAGTATAATGTTTCTGTTATTGCCCCTATAGTTTAAGAGTACCAGTATTTATCAAGGATATTAAATAGTAATAATATTTTGTTAAATCTGTAAAATTGCCTGTTGCTGAAGCAAGGCATATGAAATTTTACATACAGAAAACAAATGTTAGAATATTTAAAGCTTTCCAGAGTCTGAAAAACTAAAAATATATTTCTTAAAAAAGAAATGAAGAATCTTGTATTAAAAAGTAAAATCCAGAAGATTTTTGAACATTGGTAAGTAGAGAGCATAAAGCTGATTCTCTGTGTGTCTCACTATGACATTGTCCTTCAGTCACTGAAGGGAATCCTTACAGCTCTCATAGTTTTGTCTTCGTATTTTTGGATTTACTATGGAGAGATCACCTGCATGACTGACAAAAAAGCCACAAAGTTTTCTGAGATATCTAATTTTTGACTATTTTTCATATTAATTATTTTAACATAAATCTATGCTAAAAGGTTGACGATTTATACTTTGGACTCCAGGTAGCAAAAGAGAATATCTCTTACTTTATGGTACTTTTGTGGTAGTTCACTGAGAGATTCACACTAGAAAGTGAAATTCAGTAAACAATCAGGTGTGTGGCATTTCCCTTCTCCCGAGTATACCTCCACTACTACACCAGGCTACTCTTCGTGCAATAGGCAAAGGCATTTTTATGAATATTTCAAATCTGCATGTTTCAGAAAAGAAAGGATTCAGCATTCTTTTTCCACCTTTAGATCTAGAGGAAGTTTCTATACAGGAAGGAAGGAAGAGTTCAACATATACTCAATACATGCTGGTGAGCTGTTTGCTGTCCATCTTCTGTTCTATTTTTAGAGATCTTAATACTGACCTTCTTAAAAGAAACAGCCAGAAAGATAGCAAAAAAATCAATATGAGAATGAGAAGGGAAAACCTGTTATCCAGATCTGAATTTTACACCACCTCTGCTTTGCTATTCTCCTTTAAAAATGCTTCAGTCTATTGTCACAGCAAGAAACATGGTAACTAAGTCAGCATCATAGCTAAGTGATTGGATAGAAGCAAAGATTTTAATAATGGATTGACAAATTAACTAGTTCTTAATTATTAGCATGCAAATAATTTTTCATCTCTACTACATTCCTTAAAAAAAAAAAAAAAGGCACAAAACCACTAGCTTGAAAGTCTATTATTTTCAATAGATGTTTTGTCTGTCAAACAGTGAAAATAGAGAGAAAAAGCAAAGACAGAAGATATTCAGGCTAGTTGTTACCATGTTCTACAAAACACTGCATGGGGTGACTCTAGACAGAGCAGGTTCCCCCTGGGGTTTACTAGATCAATTTTTTGGAGCACGCAACCTCTGCCTTCTCAGTTCAACTTTTCTAAGTTACTCCAAATCTATTCCTTCTTAAAGCTTCCCTTTTCATCGTATCTTTCCTTTATACATTGCTGACTTCATGAGCATGCAAATGGCAGTCATGGCATGTACAGCACAGTGGATTTCAGCGAAATATGAGCAACAGGGTCCACATTCTCTGTAGTCTCATTGTATCTCCTTTGCTAGTGATATAAAAGCATCTGGAGTAAAACCAGAGGTGATTTCCATTTTGAACTACTTTGGTAAGACAATATTTTTTCAAAAAAGTATTTAGTATTCTGCAGTCATACTACCACCTCTGAAAAACACAACATTATTTCAAGTAACCTCCGGGCTAAACAAGTTTAGTCAAGGTCACGGCCTTTAATGAGTTCCCTGGATATCCTACAAAAGTTATTGAATATATTGAAATATATGCCATCCTAAAAATATAAATACTTTATAATGAAGTAGAATCTATTTCCTTAAATTGTAATCAAGGAAATTAATTAAGATAACCTTAAAATTTCTGTGGTGCAGTACTCAATTTTTTAGATTGTACCATCTTTGCTATGATCTTAAATATCAAAAAACAAAGACATGCACTTGGGTATACAGATAATCTTTTCTAATGCAAGGGTGATGCCTGAGGTGAAGAAATAAATCTCTACAGTAAACCATGAATTTTAACCTGTATTTTCGTAAATATTTGAAAAGAAGGAAACTTATGCTATATATCAAAGCACTTTCTAGTGAGACATTAAAATCTTTATAATGCATCGTGAAATGTAGCAGGATTTTCATGGCTTATAGTTAATTTTTTTTTTTTTTTTGTTCTTGAAATGTTGATATATTAATTAAAATGAATATCTGAAAACTGAAATTCCATCTTGACAGTTAAGTGCTTTCTAGAAAAGCTATTTATGTTGGCAACACTCCTGAAGTCTTAGGGAAACTCCTAGATTTCATTTCTAGCTGTCAGATAGTAAGCAGGCAATAAATTTATAATTCTAAGAGTTGGTTTTCTGTAAGTTAATGTAACAAACATCCAAAAACATCCAAAGTCCTGAATATCAGTCAGTAAAAAATAGATGATCAATGAAAAATTAGATTAATAAATTTGTAGAAGTTACTTATTAATAATGCCAAAAATAATAAGTGGTCGCATCTGAACTCTGAAGAAATTATTTTGAACCAAAAGGTACATTAGAGCTTCTGTGCTTGGTGTCCCAGGCAGACTTTCTATTTTTTACTAAAAAAATACACTTTATTTCTCCTTTTACTTAAGTTTCATTTTGTGGGATCCTTGGCATCCAAATTTTCTTGCAGAGGCCATGGGTCACTAGGGCTGTCTGGGCATGTCTAGATTGCTACTCTATACCACGCATATCATTGCTGGGGGATGTGGCTTTGCTGGGAGGAAAGGCAAACACATTTCGTTTTTGTCTTGGTGGTCACATGGAGCTTGGTTGGGGTGGTGATCACCTTTTCATGTGTGAATTACTCTCTCTTGTGCATACTTTAATCACTTATATTGTTTCTGTTACTGCTTGTTTCTTGTCTCATTGCAGTTACCAAGCAAATTTTTCTTAACTCAGAAACTCTGCTTTTTTCTCGCTCCTGCCAGAGGCGGTAGTGGCTGAGTGAGATTTAATTTCCAGCTGAGTTTAAACCACAACACTGATATTTGAATTTTCTTCTACTAACAGTAATCCAAATGTAGCTTATTAAACATATACTATAAAATGTTATATTCCACTGTATTGTCAAATACCCCAAACAGAATACTTTAGCTCATATAAAACATGCAGTGTTGCCAAATTTTCTGCTATCAGTGTATACAGGACAAAGTATCATCATTGTCACTTCTTCCTCCAGGGATGCTGATCATGTCCAAAAAATCAAATTTCTGAACATATGATTTTCACTGAGATGCGTCATTAAAATCAGCAGTGGAGATGTACCAGTGGTAACTTCCCTTGGTTTATCAAGTTAAAAAGTTGTATTTGAAATAATACCTATATTTTTAAGTTTTATAAATTACAGAATTAGAAATAATCACCATCCTGTTACTTATCATATATTCTTTCCAGATGGTTTGCCAACTAATTATAAGATTTATCAATAGTTTTTCTGGCGGAGAAGGCAATGCTAATTTCCTCTTCTGCGACAGAGGTAACTAAAATTGAGAAAAAGGCAAAAGAAATACTCTTAAAGGATCCAGCTGATGCTGTGCCAGAGTTTTTTAGCTAGCTCAGCCATCATGGCACAGCACTGTGAGTGGGACATGTCTCCCAAGCGGGTGACGAGAGACGTGGTTTAGAGCTTCTTGCTGCTAGATCGGTGCTGGCTGGGGACAAGGAATGAGAGGGAGGTCTTCTGCTTGTAATCCACAAGCGTTTACTCTTCTGAACAGCCAGTGACAAAAAGGACCCAGAATACAGTCTGCAACTGCTTGTAAACGGAGGAGGTCCCAGGGGCAGGTATCAAATTCTGCCCAACTGGGAGAGGATGCGGGAGGAGAACAAGGAGGAGCTTCATACTTCAGGAACCAATGGGAAAACAGTGGGAGGAGAACAGGTCACATAGGCCAATGAGGCACGGTGGATCAGGGGAATTCCTGGGAGGGGTTTAGACAGGGTTTGTCCCAAGGGAAGGATTGACTTAGAGCTTTCAGGAAAAAGGCATTGTGTGAGGTGCAACTGACAGCTCAGGAGGTGGAAACAGCTTTTGAGACAAAACCATTAATTCGGGGAAACGGGGATACAGAGCAGTGCATTCACAATGGAACTTAAACAAACCACAACATCCGGGAAGATGGAAATTCTGTTCATTTCTACTTCTGCAAGCAATAGCTATTGGGAGTGTGAGGTTTATAGGCCCCAGAAGAATTGTGCCTTTTTACTTTTGTCTTTTATTTTCTGCAAAATTTCGCTGTATCATGCAGGAAGAATAGTGGAAAACATGATATGGGCAGATGTGTATTTGGGTGATGTTGGTGGGGGATTTTTATCTTGTATCCAAATGTTGAAAATTATGTTTAATTCATCATTGTTATTTAGACTTGTTTTAAAAACAAACAAGAAAAAGCAAATAGACCCCCCCCACAACTGAACTGAAAAAACCCTCAGGATTTCTTCTTTGATCGGAAGAAACAAGAAGTTCCTCCCTATTCTGACTCCATTGAAAAGAACTGCCCAACCTTTCACTCTTAAATTTATTTGATCTATAGCTAGCTTTAGGTTGGAGAGAGCTCATGTATGGAACCTGCCAAATAACATACAGAGAGGACTGTGAAAATCTTTGCGGGTTTTTTTGTGTTATAATGTTTCCTGATTTGTCTGAATGACTTCCAAAAAGAAAATGAGAACAGGAGCCATGGATACTGTATACTGCAATTAGATATATGCTTTTCTACACCTGCTTTTTGAAAAATGTTTGGAATTCTAAATGATATTACCCATACTTGCTATATCTTTCTTATTTATTTATTTTTAGCAGCATTCATAATGCAGTATGTTTTTTCAAGCTTCACAACTTGGTCCTACATAAAGTTTACACATTGATACAAAACACTACTTTTTGTAAATATAAGACTTTCTTTCTTACTTCCTAGCTTTCTTGTTTTACAGGAAAGTTGATGAAAAGACAACATGTACACTTTCATGACACAACTGAGGAAGAGGGAGGTTTCAGTAGACTTTCAAGGTGAATGTGTCTTCAAAGCTTTCTGCATTTCTTCCCAGCACAGCTCCTGCTAGAGTTCTGTGTTAACTGCTCTCATTTTCCTCTTTTCTCGTAAAAGAACAGGTACAGCACAGGTAACCTGCGCTGATCAGTCTCTTAGTTATACTATCAGACTCAACAGGATTAATAGAAAAATACACACACACAACACAAAACTCCACTGCCATCTCCCCTGTTCTCATTTTAGAAGGGAAGGGGACAGGTGTGAAAATGTCATAACAATTGCCTTGATGTGTTCACTTAATTCTTTGGCCATAATTTGGATCTTGCAGTCACTGAAGTGTGTCATCACAGTAAAAATGAAAACAGGCAAAATAAATATATGCTTGAAGGATGTCTTCCTGATGGACATTTTTTTTCTCATTTGTGAGAGCATTTGAAGGATAGGGAAAGTCAGAATGTTGTTGGTTTTTTACTGGAATTTCCTAAGGAATGGCCCACATAGGAAAGTGCTTATAGGTGTCATGTCTCTGTATTCAAAGAAGTTTTCAGAAATGATCTTTCAAAGTTGTGGATGACTGAAATTGTGGGTGAAATTTTTCCTTGTTATTATTAATCAAGTGTTATTTACAACTCCATGAATAGATTAGTACAAGAGAAAAAAAGCCTTTAGGAGATATTCTAGGCACATGTAAATTAGTGTATTTCTGTTGTCCTTAATGAGATTGGACTAATTTACACCAGTTGAGGAGTTGTTACATTAACATTAACTAACAAATATTACATTTACAAGTTTAATAAGGTTAATACTGCTTCAGATTTAAATTTTCTTTCTGTACACTGGCATGTTTCCTATGTTCTTTAAGAGAGAAGAATTTTTGTTCTAATTTCTGATTTTTTCAATCCCAGAGCATATCTTACTATAGATGTATTTTTAGAATGATATCGAGGCTGAGTGGCTTAATTTAATTAAATTATCATGTGCTTAGTCACTGTCTTTTTCCTTTAGGGTACTGTTATTTTCATAACTGATTTACACTAGCAGCTGTGAAGGTGCATACATTTTAAAAACTGACTGTTTGTAAGTTAAATTCTTCCAATCTGAGAGAAAGACAAAAAGCTGTTAAAGTATAAAACATTAAATTGGCTGATATTTTCGTGTCTACAGGGGCAAGATAATCTATTTTCAATTGTTTTACAGATCACCATGGAAGTACTGTCTGTGCTTTGGACAGTAGAGTACTGCACAAGAGATTTTTGATGTAGAAGAAAAGCTAATGGATGCATTTTAAAAATGGACAGACATAGAAAGAATAGATAATAACACTCTGAATAAGGAGGCAGTCTCATGTCTATATTTGAAAACAGAAAGAAAGGCTAGGAATTTTATGTAGATTCACAGATTTAAAATTTCCTGCCATATTTATGTCCTAAATGAGCCTGGGATCACAATGGTAGTCTTAATGTTGGAGGAGACTGTGAAATGCTAAACTGATTTTGTACTCTGAGGTTACCAAAGAGAGTTTACAGCACTTTTTGTAAATTACTGTTTCTTGCCTGTGGCTCCTAATCATTGAAATGGTTTGGAGAACAATGGAATTGTAATCTAGTTTTAAAAATTTGGTAATAGATTCAAGATTCAGAATATGTTTATTCTTTCTTAATTCATATATTTAACTGACTACACCAATTGAGAAATAATGGCTTATAAACATTTTGCCAACATAAATAAAAAGATCTTAATCAAAAGCATTGTGTTGTGTGGGTAAAAACATTGCTCAGCCTTTACTCAGGTGGTATTATATGTTGATCTATAAAAACCAGAGGAACTTTAATTTGTGACACTCTACATTCCTACTCATCTTCTATTTGAAAACCTTTGCTCAAACTGCATGCTGTGCAGTTCCTCCAATGCCTCTGTACTCTCAGAAGAATGAACAGGATAAATCAATAGATCAAAAAGGGGGCACACTGCTCTCCAGAGAGCAATTAATGATCATTTGCATAGTCTGTACAATTTAACTATGAAATAAAAACCATGTGTCCCAATTGATGGCTGAATTTTGCTCTACCATTTCCCATAGGAAATGATAGCAAAACAAAATTTAGCAGAAGAAGAGAGAGTCTTATTTTGAACAACTTCACGTTTAAAGGTGTCACATCTAAAGTCCTGTACTTGCATTTCAGGGAAATCTGTAGTTTTCCACATTTTGTCAAGAACAGCAGACAAGTTTCCATTTATATCTGTTTTTGATCTTTCCCTTCTTTGCTCTGGGTCAGTATTTTATGACTTTAGAGATTTTTCTGGATAGTGTTCTTCAATGTAATCACCACCGTCCTCATACCACTAGAATTATTGTCACAGTAATTGCTGTTTCTTGAATAGTCTTTATGGTTGAATGTCTCATTCTCCTGGTTAGTTGCTATTTTACATCTCTTTGCTTTACTCTTCTCCCTTTTCCCCCCATCCATTCCCTCCTTTATTTCTGAACTTTGTACACCTTGCCTCCACTGAACCACTGAGTATCTACAGACTGGCGCCTGCAAGGGAGGGCATAGCCAGGACTGAGGTCACTCGTGGTGTTTGGCTTGTTGGCTGGACCACAGATGCTCAGTGTTTGTATTTCCTGATCAAGATCCAATTAAAAACTTACCAGCTGCCATAAATCTTTGTCTCCATACAGCTTTCATACAAGTGACATGCATTAGCATTCAACCTTTAGCCTGTCTTTCATTTTTGTGAAGTTACTCAAACATTCCTTTACTAGGATTTTTTTTTNTCAGGTATTTTCTTCACTAACTTTGAAAAAAACCTGCAGTTATTTATTCTTCTATGCTGTTCAACAAACTGTTATATTCTTCACAATCTAACAATTTCTTGTAACTGCAGGAAAGGCTTCAGTTATTCTTTTGTGTTTTGTAATTTCCTTTCTCTATACTTTCACATTATTTACCTCAAAAAAAAGAGGGATAATGCAATATAAGTCAAAGCCATCACTATAAGAATATTGAATCGTAGAAGTCACCTCTTAAGAACAAAGAATGTTCCTAGAAAAGTAAAAATTGCAATTTATAGTTGAAAAAAAGACCAGCATGAATGGAATGAATGAATGAGAAATAAATATCCACCCTGAACCTGAAAAAAGTCCATTTTTTAATATTACTAAATGTATCAAAGTGTCTGTCTTGGGGGGGTGGGAGCTTCAAACAAAGTTTGTTAGAGAAGCCATTATGTTGAGCCACAAGGTACAGAGAGGACCACTTTGCTTTCTAAACTCCATCTGAGAGAAGACCCTGAGTGTGGCCCAAGATTTTGTCAATGGTTTAAGTAGGATTGTCTGACAAGGTTAAAGATGGCAAATCAGATGTATTTTTATAAAATCATTTATTATGACAAATTATTAGATAAATTAGCTTCATCAGAATTATTTACTACACAGTATAAAAGCTAAACTAGCAGTGTGTCATAAATGATAGCGCACTATATCAAAACAACTAGTAACAAAAGGAAACAATTGCTAAGTAGAGATTGATAAAATTCACCGTATGTTTTCTAATGTGCAGACCTTGTTCTTTTAACCCCAAGGAGTATCCTCTTGGGGAGTGGGGGGAGGGGTGGCATCCTCTTCCAAAAAGAGGAATCTTCATCCACTTCAAAGAAAAATATGTCAGAAAAACCTAACTGTATGAAAGTGGACTTTTATAGTGTAAAATGATATGACTGTCAGTTGTATGTCTGAACTTAGCAGCTTATCTGAACTTAGCAGCTTAGCTGCCAAATCTTTGCCTCCCTATCAGAATGTTAGTTCAGGGTTAGTTGCCAGACTGCATCTAGTATAATTCAACACCAAAACCAGCATATGGTGCTCCCTTCAATCCACCAATAAAAACTTTGCAGACAGGACATTGTCTGAATTGCTTGACCACATTCTAGGGCAGAGCATCCAAGGCAGAGCACGCTGACACAGCATTTTAAATGTTTCAGAAGAAAATATAATGATACAGAATGTTAGTTCAGGGTTAGTTGCCAGACTGCATCTAGTATAATTCAACACCAAAACCAGCATATGGTGCTCCCTTCAATCCACCAATAAAAACTTTGCAGACAGGACATTGTCTGAATTGCTTGACCACATTCTAGGGCAGAGCATCCAAGGCAGAGCACGCTGACACAGCATTTTAAATGTTTCAGAAGAAAATATAATGATACAGAGGCATGACTTCATACAAAAAGAACTTTGAATGCTCAAGAGCTCAAGTATACAACATATGTTATTTAGGTTCTTTGATCATGGAGGAGAGTTGTAAATCTGTATTAGCAGTATTATTCTAAAAGCACAGTATTGGTGTCAGACATCCCAAAGAAGATGCCAAATAGTCTTCTGAGAAAGACATGACTGCAGGAGCCTTTCTTCCTTAGCATCTTGAGTATGAAGCAGTGGCATGCCCAGAATAATCCTTCAATGTTGCTCATGGAACTTCAGCTGAAAGCCTGAGCACCCTCCAATGGTACATTCCCCTGGTCTGATAAAAAGCAGTGCACTCTAGGCAATGGCCCTAGTTCCAAGACTGTCATCACAGCTAAATGTACTATAAAGAGTCATTTTCCATGGCAAAAAAATGGTGAAGCAATGACTCAACAAATGTTTCCTGGCTCTAATATCTTTACCTCTACAATATATGTAGAGACCACTGCATGAAAGAATTGTTAGGCTGTAACAAATCATTGAGAAGAAAAATGTGAGGGTATAACTCCATAAACACTCTTCTTCACTTGTGATTCTTCTGACATGCTGAGAAACCTTGATATATGTGTCTGCACACATATTCTTCCTATTCCTTGTTACTTGATTTCCATACAAGGGCAATGAGACTGATTTTTTTTCTGTGGGTAATTCACCTGATTGGCATCTAAAATTCTGAGGATTTTTCTTTGTTAGAAATTTAATTCTGAGCCTGGCTTGTCAAGTAAACATGCAAACAGAATTCTTAAAATGTACTTAGACTGTTAATCTAGAAGTAGGGTGGATGGTTATTTTTCATTATTAGGTATTCATTAAAACAAGTCATGCTTCTTGTCTCCTGAAGGTAGCATGCACAGTGTATCTCCAGATTTATGTAATAAACCTAAATTATAATTTTATAATTATTCACATTAAGATCAGATTTTGGCATGAAGTAATTTTTGTCAGTGTCCATTATTAAATTTGATAGCTAAGTTTTTTGCCTTCCTCAAGCCTCAAGTATATTCCAACTGACATATGCTTTCTTCCAGTGCTTTGCCTGTAGCAGAAATGTATAGTATTCCCCTGGCCTTGGCAATTTGTCAGAAATCCGTTTTCTTATTCTGTGTTATATTATTATTTCCCCTTAATATAAACCTTTATCTAATGTATGGATTAGATACCTGGACTAATGTATGCAACTTTTTCAGTATTCTGTTAAATTGCCATATGAGTGTAATTCACAATAGCTGCAGACATTAAGGAAATTTAATTCTCAAGGTTGATGAGAATTCTCAATTGCCAATGTTGTGTTAGGTACATGACACACTAAATAATGAAATTTTTAAAATGCTGTCTTTTCTGTATTTTTAAGTGAATCTTCTTGTATCTTTTAGAAATTTTTATTCAATTTAATTAAACTTTCCTGTTCTATTAAACTATTCTAAATGTGCACTAAAATGTGACTAAGTTGCATATGCAGAAAGCATCAATGCTCTGTCAAAATGCTAGATATACAGAAGTTTTTCTTATTTTTTCTTAATTTAAAGAGTGATAATATTGAAATATGAGTACTTATATTGCCTGGGTTTTGTTCACATGATGTTCTTCTGTCCAACTAGAACTTAACTTTTATTTTCACTTCTTAGTGAGTGAAATGGAAAATTTTTTTCAAGGGAATTGATAGGTAAGAGTACACTGTTGAAAGCATAATAGAGAGACAAAAAATAACTACAATATATTCTCATAAAGTAGTCTTTTTCGTTACATTGAGGGCTAGAATAGCATAGTAGATCTTTAATCCTTAGATTTGACAAAGAATTCCCTAAGTGCAAAAGGGCAGCCAACAATTGCCTTGTCTCTTCCCCATAATAAGCTTCTCTTCTTCACCAAAGAAGTACCCTACCCCAGAAACGTTAAAGAACTTGGTCCAAAAATGTTTTATTGAACTCCCAGATTCTGATCCTTCCTTCTGAAAAGTCCATCTATTTTGTTTAGTTGTTCATTGTTATTTAACTATGGTCTATTGCAAATATAAAGTATTTAAATAAATAAATATAGAAAATTTAAGATGCATTTTTTGTGTATAGATGGTACTAGGAGCTAAACATGAGGTCTGCTCCACATTTATCTGTGTGTTTTACCATTGTACTGTGAAGTAAGATACATTAACTGAAAGTATTTTTTATATTATTTTAATATACAAAGCATTAGTTTGTTCTGTCAATTTGCTTTCATATTTGACCATAGAGATTTTGTGACTTTCCCAATCTGTATATTTACATTTGTTTTTATTCCAGTGCCTCTCTGGACTTCAGTGACTCTTACCATCTATATCATAAGTGTATTCAGCTTCATGTGCCACCTTTCCTTCAATCACAAAGCTTTATAGCATATTTCTGTTCTGTTTCATTCTGTCAAATTTGTAGAAAGAGTTCACAGAAAGAAAGGCTTTCTCAGGTATTTTTTCTATAGCCATCTTAACTTCAAGTAGATTGGCATTTTTTAATTGGTTTTGAAACACAGCCAGTGATAGTCACTATATTATGATTTTTACAAGGGTAATATTTTACACTGAGCCTTCTGTGTTTAATGATTGCATGTATTAAGATGGAATGTACTTTGTCATAATTAGCAGCCTGTGTCTCTGCCAGCAGTGGAAGTCTGAGTAGAAGGAAAATAAAAAGTTTAATTAAAAAAAACCAAATAAACCATCTCTTAGGGAAGAATAATGAGTGGCCACTACAGAAAAAAGACATAGTTCATCATTATACATCAACTGGATTGAATTAATTTTCTGCATAGAAATCAGAAAACATTACTTGAAGGAAACACTCTTGAAATACCATTAAATAATTATGATTAGTCTAAGAAGTACTTAACAGGAATTTTGTAACACTTGATGATTAACATCTTTGAAAATTCTATTTATCATTCTTTACCACTGAGATGAAAAAGCAGTCTGCAGTGTCCATGAGACATTGCCACGTACCTGGAATACCCTGAAGCCACAAAAGTCTATTGTTTCTTTAATTTGCACATGTTGGGTGGAATCTGTAGACAAAACAGAGGTATTCTTCATGATGAAACATAGTTTTAGGTTTTTCTCTGGAAATACATAAATGTGAAGGACAAGTAAGACATTGTTTTCATATGTGAGACCAGTGATTTGGGTCATTTGTACCAAAGGTGGAGGAATTTATTGATGCAATCAAAAATACAATGGCACAGTCCCCTTTCTTACACTTTGACTTCCTCATCTCATACTGAGATTACTCTAGGAGCTTCTGACCTTTGTGTATATCCTTAATTCTCCCTAATAATCTCTACTTACTATCTCTAATTCTAAAAGTAAAAATAAAGAAAATTTTATGGAGATCCACCTAATTTAACACTATAAATTGTAGATTAATTTTAATCAAAAGAGGTCTTAATTACAAATACTAAAAGTGGATATGACATTTGCACCATCATTAATAACTTACCTCAGATACTTCACATCAACTTAAATACACTGGTCTTTTGAGTTATAATTAAACATGAGAATGCAATTTGTGGCAATGCTACACATTGCTAAAAAAGTTTTCTTTCCAGCTAAAGGTACTCTCTTGTATCCTAAATCTAAAATGTCACTATAAATTAGTTAGTGTTGCAACATAAAATAGAATATTCTAGCTTCGGGTGTGCCATTAAACATGCATCTTCCGAATTTAAAAAAAGACTTTTCAAAATGAAAAATTGTTGGCTCCACCTTTTTCATTTTCTATGTTGTATCAGGTGCCAGAAATGACTTAGAAAATGATAGCCTCTGGATATAGCTGAATATGTAAAAACTGCTTCCTTCTACGTCTCAATAGCCTGAGATGACTGTATTAATCAAGTGCAGGCAGTCATCACGGTGATCAAACAGACACTTTTTAGCTGACCTTGCAGATTTTTGTTACTAATGGGCTCAAGATTTTCTGAAATGATGTTAATTCTCAGTAATAGTGACACAGGTTATACTGTACAACATTGCAAGTTGCTAAGTCAGAGGGAAAGGAAAACATCATCTTGTATGAAACACCTCTAGGTTTTACTACAGGCAGGAGACATCCATTGGTATTTTATATCTCCGCATTCCCAGAATCAGCAGACTTTTCTAGTTTATTTCTACTCCACCCCAGAAAACACCACCTGTAGCAAAGTAACAAATTATGCACTGTTTTTCCACAACACAGAATAAATGAATGGCATAAAATAAGATTTCAAAAGGCATTCAGTGACTTACCATGTATGTTTATGCTGTTTCCTTTGCCAATATGATGAATAAACAATATCCCTCTCACTTTCTTTGGCATTACACAATTAAAGTACCCTAAATTTTGGGGGGACTGGCGTAAGTTTGTGTTTAGTGGGTTTTTTCCCACACATGCATTCATTCTATGTGTTACAATTTACGAATCTCCAGTCTGTGCAGAAATTACCATAGAGTATCACATATAAAATCATTTCAATTTTTTATGAGTGNTTTCTTTGCCATCCACCCAACCCCTAAATTGGATAGTTTCATTTTTTCCCATATTTATTTCATTTTGCATTGTCTTTTAAATTTTTTTTACTTCTTTTTTTTTGCGTTTGTGTGTCACATTTAATTTTTTTTTTTTCAATCTGACTTCCTTTGAATTTGTAATTCTCTTTCTGTATGCTCTTTGTTATTGGCTGTTTTCCTCTTCCATACATTTTTCTCATTCTTAACTTTTTTTTTTTAATTCCTTTTCTTGCTATATATTCTGCGGCCTTCTTTTTTTTTCTACACATACCTTTGTTGTCTCCCCTGTTAGCATTTTTTGTTACTCGAACAGCAGTAAAAAAATTGCCATACTTTGTTGTATTTCACACAAAATAAAATTACTTTATAGATGCACTGCTTTCACAGAAAGAATAATAGCAACATTTTTCAATTGTTCCAAAATTACTGGTCAAGGAAAGTTATTAGAATACACTGAGATATCGTGTGCTTTAGTGAATTTTGTATGTCTTCACTGTCATTGCTGCCAGGAAAACTAATTAAAACCAATAAACTCTAAAGGTTAATATATACTTGTAGTTCAGCTAGAGAATTTAAGAGCTGTCCAAGAAACTTCGATAACACCTTAACATATTTAAAGGTGGAAAATGAGCCAGGATTTACTGTCCTTGTCAATCTGCTTCCTAACTATGGTGACTTATGTTAAGATATTCCTGTGTTAATAATGGTATTTCTTTATTAAGTTGTCTGTTTTGACAGGTTTTCTGAAGGACTATTTAATCTCCTTTCCTTATTAGATAATTTGATAGTTTCATTATGAAACCAAGTTTCAAATTTATTTTTTTTTACTTTTGCATTTTTTTCTGTAGCTTCTATCAACTTCTTTGTTTTTGTTGACTAAAACCAAAGAGGAACCACTTGTAGAAGTATTCATTCCTTTATTTTATTTTTGGAGATCAATGATGTATAGATAGCCCTAACTCTTGTGAAGGTGTATGTCTTACATGTCTGTGAAATCCTAGCTCCCCTAGAACTGACTTGACCTCAAAGAAGCCAGAATTATACTCATGTACTTTGAAGAACATCACTCATTCACTACTGCTAACACTTCCTAATGTACGCTTTTCATATATCTGCATTGTATTATTATTATCTCTTCTAAGATAAAACCCTAAAACATCATCAATTCAATGAATCTGATTTGGATTGAGACATAAATCAGACTCAATCCTTTGCAGGAATTTCTAAATTGATTTGTAGTTTTCATGTATGAATTTTGTTTAGATTATCATCAAGTACCAGAGAGTTTATAATTATATTTTGCCTGCTCATTTAAGTGCAGCTTTTGTAAGCTCTTAATTGTAGTCACAGAGGGGAAAGATAAAAAATGTTTCTTTTTAACCATGTGGATTGTTCTATAGAATCAATTGAGGAAACTGATGCATTAAAGTAAACTTATATTTATTATTGTCAGGTTTAGGTTTTTGTGGTCATTGTATCATGTGAATACATTCAAGTTATAACAGATATATACTTTGTAGTTGTTTAAACTTGTTGTTTAAGAAAATGCCTGAGTATTTTGATTTATCCAGGATAACTTTATTTAATTCCTGTGTGAATAGCTGAATAGTGCATGGATAATTATCAGAGCTGAGGCTCAATTCAACAATATTTAATCCATGAATTCATCTTCCTATGGAAAGAAATTACCTTTTGCAGCACCAAGAGTAATTTTCTTGCCATGGTACATCAATTCTGACCTTTTCCCTATACCCACTCCCAAAGTATGTAACAGGAGGTATTGCTCCTTCAGGACACACCATAATTTTTTCTACTAGCTACGAATTCAGTGGTTTCCAGCATGTATTCAAAGCTTGAAATCCTATGTTTCTTCTTTCAAACTTTTACAGCATTTTGTAACTTGCTTCATAAAATGAAATGAAATTCAACAGTCAAGCAAAAAAATAGTTCTGCTTTCATTCTGAAATATGGAACCAGCAGGCTGTCAGTATAAAATTCATTATAATTTTGCAGAAACTGGTTGTAACATACCTGTTTACATGTAAAGAAAATCAGATATTCTATGATTTCTGTGGCACTCAATGTTTCATTTGTTTCACCTATCCAGCTTCACCACTACAGCTGTGGTTGCATTGTCCAAACTTACATACTCTGGTGCATGAATCCCTCCTGACTATAGACCTTCTTATTCTTCCACCACAGCTACATCTGAAGTCACAACTTCCATTCCACAAGAAGTTGTTTCAACAATGAAGCTAGATCAGACCTGGAGAAGGGATGGAGAAGAGAAGCACTTTTAATCTCTCTTAGTAAAATACTCTTCAGCAAAAGATTCAAATTTCATGGATCCTGAGAGAGACAGATGATGAAATTTCATGGCAAGTGAATTTTTTTCTGTGAAGGAAGGTCATAAGAGGCATTTTATTTCTAAATTATTTCTATTTTTTTTTTTCCAGTGCCTACTTACCCTAAAATTCTCAACCAGTTTCGGGAACAGAACCCAGCAGCCTCTTACCCTCCTTGAGCATCATGGACTGTTCTCTCTTCCTCCACACTGGCACACATCCATTCTTTTTGCTTGGCTGCACAAGACGTAAATCCTGTTAGATTGGGCCTTTCTAAACAGAGAGAAAGGAGGGAAAGCAGATTAACTAGCACTTTAGGTAGTTTACTTAAAAATTTAATCTGAAGTACAGAAGCTTTTGAAAACAGCTGTATAAGTAAAGCCCCCGAGTGGAGACAGACTTTAAACTGATAGAATCTCTTCTTTCCTTTGATCATTTAATGTTGCCAAACACCACTAGAAAGATTCAGCAGCTTTAATTGTATCAGCATGGATAGGATTTTTTTTTCCACATTTGTAACTCTCCGTCTTTAACCACAAGTTTTGACAGTGAACACTTCAATAAATTCAGGTTTTAGGCAGAAATTACTTATCTGTATGATCATATACGGAAGAGACATGACTGTGAGAATCTGGAGGAAGAAAGCTTGTTTCCTCAAATAAACAAAATAGATTATATTCTTTTTCTTCTGCAAACTGATCTATGAAAAAGAGACTTTCAGAGATCAGAGATCTCAAATTAACATATTAAATATAAAAGATGGTTTAAGCCTGAAGCAGCTACTTTCAAAACACTTCCTAAAGATCTGACAACTGCTTGTTGGTTTATCCACTTATGATGCAAGAGCCTAAATACTGGTTTTCATTCTTGAAAGAGCTGCCTCTAGGAAGATTTTCTGCAATTTATTAATAACCTCTTTATAATGAACTATTAAACATGTGTACAGCTTATTTGCATTGCAATATTAAGAACAACAATATTAATAATAAGAACAACTGTTTCAAATGTTAATCCTTTTACCAGAAAAGCAGCAGTTTTGGATGCAAAAATTTCATGGTTGATACTAGTTTTTTTGCTTTGAAATATTATTCAGGCTCTTCTCCATGCTCTTACCAACACCAGTGCCTTAAGACACATCTGGTTTCACTTGTCAGGTGTGTCAGAAGATGTTTTTCTGCATTATCTCACATAGTTAATTTCTGGCTTCAAGTCTAGCAGTTTTTCACATTAACATGTGCAATTTGTCATTTTTGTTATAATTTAAGGTTTCCCCTTCTCTGTTCGCTAATTCCATGCACAGCAGAATGAGAAAACTCTTAACTGAGAAAGGAGATACAATTTACTGTCAAAGAATATATTGAAAAAAATATTTGGATGTATTTTTTCTTAGAGAAAACTACTTCAGTCCAATGTAACAGAAGTCACTTCTATTAAAAGAGTACCATGTTATGCATCTGTGCTCTGTATTCAAGGATTGAGCTATTACCATGAATTTCCTGTAAGTAAAGATTAGTCCTTATCTGAAAACACCCTCTCCATTTCAGAAATAGTCACACACACTGCTAATAAGTACATTTCAGAATACTACACAGCATCTCACTTTAGCCATTGCATTTCCTAATGTGGTGTCACAGAACATGTTATTCTAGGAGACAGCAGGGGCAGATTGCACTGAAAGGGGAGACAGGAGTGACAAGGGTGGCAGGGCAGTGATCCCACCCACGAGGGACACTAAGCACAGTAACTATGTTAGAAGAGCAGAGGTTTCAGTGTCAGAGACCAGAAAACAGCCCTGTGATTTCCAGCCGTGCCCATGCGTGTCCGAGGCCAGGCTAGGAAGCAAAGCCAGTGAATGCAGCTCAGGGACAGCAGGGGCAGTGCTGGGAAGAGGTGCAGATGGGACAGAACCCACACAAGGACATAGAGTTAGGGCCTCAGCTTGAATACAGCTCCCAAGCAAAGGGGACAGAGACTCCACAGCTCCTTCTCACAGCTCACCCATGGTGGTATGATCCCATGTCATACAACTAAAGAAAATTAAAGCTGACCTTGAATATTGGCAGCTGAGCTCCCAAGGACGGCAGGAAGATGTTACAAGGTATCTTGGTCCATTCAGGGCCCTGACAGTGTTTAATTGCATAATCTCTTCAGTAATGTAGATTATTGCTTTGAAGAAAAATATATAAGTAGTTTTGGTGTCAGGAAGAGTGGTGGCACAAGCTCAAAATCTGTGAGTTGAATGTCTGGAAGACAGCAGAAACCATCAGAACTGAAAGCTGATTAGCTATAATAAGAAAAGAAATGGATCCTGCTGTATTAAGCTCTGATCTTAAAATCAGAGCTTAAAACTGGAAAAATTATAAATGGAAAGAAATGAATACATAAACCAAATATAAAGGATTAGATGGTCAAAATATATTCTATATGTAGCAATCTTTCTAGGAGAGATGGTTTCAGTACTGATTTGTCTCCATTTCTATCCTAACTGGGTCTCCCAAAAGATGAACATGTTCCTCCTGACAGCATCCCAGTAAAAAAAAAAATCATAGAATAATAGGACCACAGAATGGTTTGGTTTAAAAAGGTTCTTTAATATCAGCTTCAGCCACACTCCTCCCACCCGTCTGCCATGGCCACAAATATCTTCCACTAAAACAGGTACAAAAATGTTATTCAATACATTCTGAATAAAACCAATAAGCATGGGAAGCTCAGTGGTGAAAATGAAATAAGGGGCAGAGACAGACACAGGCTTGCTCTCCAAGTTTCATGGCACTGTGAGCATGGTAGGACTTTTGTAAAAAAATACTGTAAGGTTATTACAAATAAAATAGTGTAAGGAAGTAAATATTTTGTTTCATCATTTTGCTTCCTTCCTGAATTCCTATGTATATAGAAAATGATTCATCTGATCAGACTTACAAAGTTAGTTACTGAGATACCTACATCCTAACCAGGTGTTATTTACTAGTACTATCTGTCACAAGCTATTGATGATGTCCGAAACAGTACATTCCTGTGCACTAACTTTGAAGAATCTTTCATGGATGCAGTAAATGTGGTGAACATCTCGATTTATTTCTGTTCTTCTCAGAAACAGGGTGCAAAAAACTTTTCTGTACAACCATAAAAGCAGCAATTAGTTTCTGCAGCACTGTACTTTTAAAACAGCTTACAAAACTTAGCAACCAGATTGTGTGAGGTACTTGGCAAGCTGGGTACTTGGGTTTTATGAAAATCCAGATTCTTTTTAATTGCTGAAGCAAAAGATAATTTCTTTTGAAAATCTGGTCTTCAGTTTATGTGCATATTGAATGAGTCATTTTAACCTTGATGTACAAACTTCACCAGTGGCAATGATTGTTTGAAATTCTATATAATTATTCTCACTATTTTCATTATTTTAGGGCCAAGGAGGACACTATATTACCTACCAATTTTTTGCTCCATACATTAGGCCAAAAAATTCATTAGGCCAATTTTTAATATTGGACCAATATATTCCATTAGGGTTATAGCATGTATTTAGTTATGTTTTAGAGTGCTGCAGCAGTACCAACAATCCCAATGTAAAAGTAAGGCGGATAATACTGGAATATCAATCACAGTGACTTAACAGCTTGAGATACTGACAGAACAGGCAGGGTTCAAAAAACTGTTTTATGTCTAAGACCCGAATGAGTTAAATGAATCTTTAACAATTTCTTGACTGAGTATGATATTTGAAAGACTCTTTTATTATTGGTCTAGAGTTTATTAACATTATAAAGAGGGAGAGAGGACACATTTCACTTACAGGACCATTGCATTTTTTAACAGAATTTGGCTGCTGTGCAAATGAGCAAAGCAATGTCAATTTTTACGCTTTTTGTGCAATAGGGGCCCAATCCTTTAATGGTATTTTGCTACTGTGTTCTGGGACACCTAAGGAGGACCTTAGTTAAAAATCCTTATAATTCTTATCCTTACAACCCTGGAAAGCTGTAGTAATATATCTGAAAATATTAAACCATGTTCAGAGCTCCAGGTTGGAGGAGCTGTCAGAGGGTTACAAAGGTTATTATAACACAAATGCCACTTTCTGTAATATTTTAGATTTACAAGGAAATTTCTAGTTAACCCAGCTGCCAAAGGAGAGCAGACACCCATTAATGAGTACAGGGGTCACACTACCATCCTGCAGGGGCACATGTCAGTGATTCACAATTATAGCAGGAACAGTATTTCAGACCAGGTGGGTAATTTCTGTATTAGAAAAGTGGATGGAGTGAGGCATAGAGGAATTTTGGGCTTGCGAAATCTCAGAATTCTTGTAAAGGGAAATGCTGCTGAAAATTTTACACTGAATTTTAATGTGCACTGTTGTCACTTGCAACTTGCAAAGCATTTTTGCTAAGTGGTACAACACAAGGCTGCAATAGTCAGTTAATACTGAAATAGATCTGCAAGAGAGTAGTAGGAGTATTTTTTTTCCAAATAAAGACAGTAAGTTTTAAAATAAATCCTCACTGCATTCACTACATTCACTATATTCCATTTTTTACTCTTATGGTCTCTGTGGATAATGTATATATAAAGTTTCATAAAATATATGGTGGCCAAATGTGACAGTTTTGAGGCATCACCACATTTAAAAAATTTAGTCATCCCAGTTGAAAACACCACTAGATCCTAATGTACATTGACAGAACTAAGTATGATGCACTCCTCCAATCTCACTTCCAAAGCGACTGTTCACACACCGTTCACATTGGTCCAGAATGCAAATTTGTGAATTTTCATTGGCACAAAATAATCCATGGTACATATTTCCCTGGACATATTGTAACTTCTCTGATTACTTTAACCTCTTCCTCTCACCTTGTTGTTATTGTTGAAGGTGTAGAAGCCTTGTATAAGCTAGTTCAAACTACCATTCTAGCACTTATTGCTGCATGTGAATGCATAAAAAGGCCCCCAAACTAACATTACTTCTATTCTACTTGGACTTAGATCTTGAATTTATAGACCTTTTCCCTATATTATATACAAATGTGAAAAAAATGTGCAACTGTAAGGCAAATCCTGAAAAACGTGCAAACAGATATATTACAGCTCAATTAAAGTTGAGTATAAATCCTCGAAATCATAGTGCTGAAGTAAAAGGATTCTAAAAGGTTAAACTCCGAAAGGAAAAACCTGAGGAATTTATGAGATGAAAATCTTCAGCTGGAAACTCCAAAGCCAACCCAGTTACTCATTGCAGTCTCACTTGCAGCTACATAATGACTACTGGTAAACAGTAAATCTAATGCAACACTTAAAAAAATGTTATGTAAAATAAATTAAGTACTTTTCCTATAGTGTTCCCTAGGGTGAAGTTCAGTTCATGTACAAAATGCACAGGGGTGGATGGAAAGTAACATGCTTTCCTCTGAGAAAAAAATAAATTCCAGATCTTGATAGCTGTTTTATTCCGTCTGAAACAGAAGTAGAGATTTCTACATCTTTTATCTTTAAAAAATCAATTGCATTTAATATTGTAAAATAAAGATATCTATGAGGTGTTTAAGATATCTAAGAATTATTTTTGCATATCTTACCACTCCTAGTGTGTTTCTTAATTAAATGTCTAAGGTGAAGAGAATACATTTTGATATAATGATCTACCTAGATGTAGAAGATCAAGGTTTTCTCCCCTCATACGCTTTAAATAAAGAAGGAAATTTAAGGTATATTTTCTGTATCTCAGCTGAAGAGTTAGACTTTCTCACCTAATGAATAATTGCCAATCTCAAGAGACAAAGATCCAAGAGAAAGGTGCTACTCTGGTTGAGTCATGATGCATAGCTAATTTAAATCTCTTTCAAACCAGCCCACAGTTAGAAAAGGACTAAATATTAAAACAAATTTCCATGCTTGCTACTTATCTTAGATCTACCTTTTCAAAAGGTTGGCCTGGTAACATGTTCAGCAGTGTCAGTGCTCTGTCAACAAGAAAAAGACATTCAAAGCTTCCTGCTTTCCAAGAGAAAGAGAAGTAAAAAACAGCAGACTCAAATCCAAGGATGTTGAAATGTTTCAGAATTAATCTCTCAAAAATACAGTATTGCTTGCAGCTGAGAGAAGAGTAAATAAGTGTATCCATGCATAAGCTAAGAGAACAGCTGCTATTACCAGCAAATTAGGATGTTAAAACCCCAAACAATGCAAACATTGATTTAAAGCAAGACTAAAGCAGTGGAATGTGACTCCCAAAGCAGACGTATGGTCATTAGGGATTCACTTTGCTTTACTTTTCTGCTATTAGGGAAATGATATATCAGATATGAGCAGCTAGCTCGTATGCCAGTTAGGTATGAAAAGGGTAACTTCTTCAGGGATGTTTGCCAGAAAGCAGTAAATTAAGCTGAGTATTGTTGAACTGAAGAGATGATAAGAACAAGTGTTGCTTATTGGTTTATTTATCTGACTATAGCTGGCAAGGGAGAAATCAATACAGTTAGTCAGGGATAAATTGCAGACTTGTTGCCTAGTATAACTTGAACAGCTTGTGCAGAGATAATTAGCACAACCTCTCTTAGCTAAATTACTGTTTAAAAGTGACAGGAAATAGAACCAATTTTCTCAACAGTTATTTCATATCATGGCAGCATATGAAGAGAAACCTTGTGAATTTGAATAGGTGTTACAGTTCTTATTAATTTAACAGAATACACATACCTTGTATGTGTACATATATGTATACAAACATTAGAATGTATTGCAAATAAAACCAACAGAAAACATAATTAGAAGGAAATATTTTCTCCATCATTATTCATATATATTCAGCCAAAATTTCAAGGTTATTTTGAATTATTTTTCTTTATTATTAATTGAAAGTAGTAAAGTGAAATTTTGTTCTAGTTAGAAACTGTACAATGTACAAGAAAAAGGGGCTTTAGTTCATCCACAGACATGAAGAGGACTAATTGCTTACAAGAAGAACGTGACTGTTGCTGATTGAGAATCAGGGTCAGAGCAGACATTTCATGTGTATTTTCATAGGTAAAATGAACTTTCATGATTAAAGGAATTATTATACTAGAAAAAGGCTCAAAATATATAAGATAGTTCATACTACGTCTCACGCACAGGAAAAGATAAGATGTTCATCTTAGCAAACCCCTAGGGTTGTAATCACATTATGCATCTCCTCTAAAACAAAATTTGCTGATCCTAAAAGAATCCCTAGAATAATTGTTGTATAAATACAGTACAATGTGATGTAAACAACAGCTAAAAGGAATTTGGGGAACGATAGAGGTTTATATTTTTGTTGTCTTGAATTTTTTTCTTGATTGCTTCAATTTGCAGAAAGAAGTATAAAAAACCTCCAGAATTTCTTCCCCATCTACATATGGGGAACATATTGTCCAGAACATAATATCACAAAAGAAGCAAGGGTACGTTCCATGAAAATAAAGTCACAAAGGTATCAGAGATGCATATAGCAGTAAAAAATACTTTCAAGAGGAAATAAAGGAAAAGTCTTAACCTGTAAAACATAAGATCTTCTGTTTGGTTGTGGGGTTTTGGTTTGGGTTTTTTCATGTCTCAGTAACTATTGCTAGACTTTCTTCGTCTTCTTCTTCTAGATAACTTTGACCCAAATTTATTCACCTGCAATTTACTTTTGTTCATTTTTTATCAACATTCGGTCTGAGAACAAATTGTTTCAAAAAATGATTAATAACACTCCTCCTAAGAATTCTAAAGCTATTATCTACCTGAGAAAGTGACAACTGGTTATAAAAAAATTCCTAAGAGAAAGGCTTCCCTTGAACCTGGAAAGCTGTTTCAAATGGCAGCATAAATATTTCTGACATCACATTTAAAAAGAACTGGAACTTGCTGTGACCTGTCTTAATATGTTTGGTTGGTTTTGGGTTTTTTTTCCAAATATTGTAAAAACATATAATTAGGAAAATCTATGTAACAGAATAATTGAAGAAAGAATTCTGTGAAAATAAGTTCTGTACCATTTTCATCTTGGATATTGAAATTTTTCAAGAGCTATTAAGAGTTCTTGAAATAAAACTGTAATTGTGACTTGTTAATAATTTTAAAATTGTGTTAGTAATGACTTATGTGCAAAAATAATTCAGGAATAATCAAAGGGCAATATGTTTTAGGAAGGACACACAGCTTTGAGTATTGAGAAGTAATCAAAAAGATTCATTCATGTGGGGGTGCATTTTTATAAGGTTTAATCTGTAAGTTAAGTTGAGNTGTTTAGGTGCTGGGGCGAGCTGAGCCGACGATACAGGCAGCCAGCCAGACCACCTTAACACATTCAGTCATAATTTAGGATTACAAAAATATTTCAACATGTTACACGTTATTGAATAAAATGAAGGGACTGGGCAAGAGAAGTCATTCCATGATGAAATAGACAATTTTTTTGACATCATTTCAATAAACTGATCTGCTACAAGTGAAAAATAACAGTCAATTTCAGAAAGAATTTTAATGATAATTTTAATTTTAGTGGCAAACAGCTCCTAAAAATTACATTTTTGAATTTTAAGAAAAGAATCATTGAAGAAAAAATAATAGGTTTGTTTTAATATTACATAGTGTTGAGGGTTAAATAACATATATCTTTCCAGGTGAAGTTTTACTATAAAAAAATTTACATGGATTTAAGAGTTTTCTTAATTTAACATAGTTTGATTATAAAAAAGGAGAATGCTTCAAGTATTTTTGAAATAAATCTGATTGTATATATGTCACTCAATGGTTTTATCTTGCTAGGATTTTTCTCATGTTCTCATAGCTATATTAAGTTTATACATTCTAAGCTTTTGTGCACAAAATGCTGTAAAGGAACTTTCAATACTTTTATTGCATTTTGAGATGATTCTTTTGATATGAGAGCAACCAACACCATACCTGTGTTTAAAATAATGAAATTAGATTGACATCCTAGTTCTCAAGTCTTATATTCTACATGTCCAATAGAATTGTCCAATTGAATAAATTCTCTTTTGCAAACTCACTCTTTTTTGATGCAAAAAGCCAGGTAGAGTTTTTATCTTAGTTGTATCTCTTTGCACTGTCTCAGTAAGAAACACTAAATGATCCCAGCTGATTACCTAGCTGTGCTGAAGAATGCCTGAAATGTAGTGTCTACTCATAATATCCAGGTTAGTATCTTTCTTCTGTTTCATCTGTCTGAGAATAACATAAATGTCATAATTTTTTGTAATTTCTATAATGTGGCTACTTCATAGATGACCTGTAATGTAGAGATTATAATACAATCTGTGTCACTCTTTCATGCTTTCTATTTGAAATGACAGTCTTCCTGTGACAATGTGAAACTTGAATGGAGCAGAATGTGTTGATCTTAGTTTGTAACTTTAAAATCTTATTATGATCCCTACTATTGTCTTCTTACAGAACCAATCAAGGAATAAGAAGAGAAAGACAGTCCTTTGAAAATCTTGCTGAGTATGGAATTTATATGAAGAAGTTGCTTCTCTGAGAAATGCTTCTATAGAGATAGGTGTCTTGGAAGCAACCAAATACTTATTTTTTTTATGACCAGTGCTAGAGAGATACAGAGGTACATACAAATAAAACATAATTCTGATGTCAGTAAAATGAGTTACTAGGATTTTAATCTAGTCAATGGGAACAGGATAGTAAATAGCTGCATATGAAATTAGAAAACTTAGATGGAAATACAACCATAGTGAGTTGTCTCCTTTTATCTTTTCTGGGAAGAGGTAAGGGACAGATATTACTCCTGTTTACAGGTATATGAAGCAGAGGTTTGTAAAAACCAACATGAGCAGTACCATCCTTTTGAACCAAACCAGCTTTTTGTCAAATGCAAAGATCCTTTCAACCCAATGGAAGAGCCCTATAATAAGTTCTCTTGTTTAAAACAAAAAACATAAACAAA
Organism: Illadopsis cleaveri; assembly: GCA_013399915.1. Taxonomy (NCBI): domain Eukaryota; kingdom Metazoa; phylum Chordata; class Aves; order Passeriformes; family Timaliidae; genus Illadopsis; species Illadopsis cleaveri. The sequence goes on from VXBB01019025.1 coordinate 267,492, forward strand.
ATAAAACAAACAAACAAACAAAAAACCCACAAAAAGCAAAACCAAAGCCAACCAAAACCCCCCAAACAAACAAAAACCAAGCTAATAATCAAACAGGATGTATTCAGATTTCCTTTCTCTCTGACTGCAATTCCATCTGGAAGAAAAATGTGATAGCAAAATGCAGGGTCTAATCCTAAATTAAACCACCACATTAAACGTCATTGGCAGGAAGCACTGTTCATCTTAAATGGATGAATACACAGATAAGACTGTCTACTACAATTTGACAATGCCTTTTCTAGGGATGGCTATATTTTATTTTTATAGGCTTACCCTAGAAGAGGTAAGGGGTTTTTTTTAAACTTCAAGAAACTTCTGGCAACAGTCCACCTTAATAAAATGAATATTTACAGTTTGGAATTATAGAATTTAGTGAGTGGAGGAATAGTCCCTAAGTGACAAAATATTTGTTATTTCATGCTATTAGCCTTTTTTCCAACTTCAGAATATGAAATGGAATGAATAGACTAGATTTAAAAAGAAAAAAAGCATAGACTTCTCTCCTTAGGTATGATCTTTATGAGTGCAGTATGTTTTCTGCAATTAGTATTTGGATTGAAGTTAATGACCCACTAAAAAAATCAGATGTCGGCTGTTGGTAACAGGAGGAAATTATCAGTGTGGGACGTTTACTCAGTGTGAAGGTACTGAAAAGAAGTAAAAGCATTAAATGGAGGGATTATCTCCTGTCAAAATACAAAGTATATAAAAGGTGTCAAGAAGCAACATTTACTGATTTAAGCAAAAGAAATGTTACATATTTACCTGTTCAAGATGCAAACATGGAAAAAACAATTGGATTCTCAGCTATGGGGTGCTGGAAAAGATGATTATTTCAGAACCTGAAGAACTTACAAGTAATAAAATTATATACAGATAACCCTTAACTCTTACTGAACGGGAGAGAAAAATTCAGTCTGCAGTCTAAGTCAACTACAGACAATGATCATAGGATAGCTTTAGGAAAAATACCATTTACCTTATAAATAACAGCTCCTGCATATCAGATTGGTGCACAAAAAGCAAAGAAACTTCCTGCAGAAATAGGTTTGTTCAGGTAATTTTTTCCCTTGCAGCTATTGCAATATGCTTATGAGGGAGAGGTTATTAGTAGTGTTTTCTTTTTTATGATTGCCTGGTAAATACTATCCTTCAGCAACTGCAATGTGAACAATAAAAGACATTAGCCATGCCTTTAGAAATTTACAGGGTAAATGGACAAAAAGCAAGGGATCAATAAGAAACTCAGAAAGTGGCACTAATTGGTGGTTTGGTTCTAATGGGCTTATGTCATCTTTCCTTAGAATAATTTAGCAATTTTATGCCTCCAGGAAAAGAAAATATTCAGAAAGATTAACAGCAAAGAACATGCAGAGTTTCCTTGTTTATATTGTTATTTATACAATGTAAGAGATATAATGAATTAGCAGGAGGTTGCTGTGAGGTTTTGTCCTACAGATCTAAAAAACAGAACTGTTGTGCAGTATAGGAAAGATACAGTATTACATGCAGAAAGAATTAGCTGTCAATAGGAAAGGCTACATTAATATTGTTATACAAAAGAAGGGCAAAGAGTGATTTGGAAAGGTGACACAAAATAAAAAATGAGAGGGTCTGGAAACAAACTATGCAAACATCTAACTGCAAATGGATATTTTTTGAGGATCAAGGACATATGACCTTTTTCTTTTTTTACCACCTACTTTTTACTAACTAATATTATCATAATAATACTAATTATTAACTAATTATATTATTATTAACTAATTAACTGTTATTAACTAATAACACTAACTAATATTATCATAAAAAGTCTTTTACAATTGACATTGTTTTTGAAATTTCAGGTTTAATTATCTCCTGCATTTACTGAAAGCTTTAATACTTTTATATAAATTATTATTGAACTAGATCTTATTTCCAAACTGTTGTATTTGTGATCAGCAAAATCTGAGGTGCTTTTGTTTCATACGTGGTCACATTGTTGCATTTTAATGGTAATTTATGAGAAAAAAACCCAAGAAGTTATCACACTGCACATGGTGAAAGAAAGAGAAATTTTGAATGCAATCTGTACTTCAGCATCACTCTCACATACTTAGTGTTTCAGAGACTGAAAGTGCAAACAACCATTTAACAAATGCAAGTAATATTTTCCCTAACCATGTGATCAGAATTAACAAATTAATTTCTCAGGAAAAGGAAAAGGAAAGGAAAAAATTAAAAAAGAAAAAAACAAAAAACGAAAAAAAAAAAAAAAAGAAAAAAGAAAAAAAAAAAAGGAAAAGGAGGGACAGGAGACACTGGAATTGTTAACTTCAGTCGTGTTCCGGAGAAAGCTCATCGGAAGGGTTAACCGGAGGGGCTGAGGGAGAGCAGCCACCTGGGACCTCACACCCAATTGGCAGCCTTTTGTAATATATAATTTGCCTAAAATTGCGCACTGAGCACAAGCTTTTGTTTTCTAATTGATTTACGGTTTGAGCCACTTTTACCTCATCCCCT
>VXBB01019025.1:272777-300059 GCA_013399915.1 Illadopsis cleaveri
GGGTTTTTTTGGTTTTTGGGGTTTTTTTTGGTGCTTTGGTTGGTTGTTAGGCTTTTTTTTTAAATTGGTTTCAAAAGCAGAAAATGGATAGATGGATGGATAGAGAAATCTGAAATAGTGGATTTTTTCTTTCCTTATCCTAAGTGTCTGAGGAAATTATAAGAGCAAAATGTTTAAGACTCAGTGTTCAGCTTAGTCTACTTCCATCCCTAATAATCTATAGTTCTGTTAGAGAATCTCTACCAAAATCAGAAAAGATGCCAGAATGAAATTAATTTTATGAAACTTTAGTGAAAATAAGCATCCTGATAGAGATGAGTATTGCTTTACTGCAGGCTTGAATCCATTTAAGAGCCAATATAAATTTTCTCTAAAGTAAACATTACGCAGTGAACATTTATTGGATTGCCCTGTGATGTGCAGTGTAGCTTTTTATGATTTTTTGGCATCAGGTGCCAGAATATTTATTGTGTCTACAGCCACAGACAAAGGTGGGCACACCAGGGCAGTGACTATCATGGGCTGGGTGTGGTGAGTGTCTTATGGGCCTGCCAGGTCAGTCTGTCCAGCTGTCCGTGCTACATTCTGAAACATTAATTAGAACGGCTCCAGAGGAATTTTCTGTGTTGAGATAAAACAACTGAGCCAAACATATCCAAAAAATAAACATTTAGCCCAACAAGTTGCTTGCCAAGAATAGATACTCATAATATTGTTAAAATAGTCATATATACCCTTTACCTGAAGGACTGTTTCTGGAATTTTCAAAATGTACCTATATAGTTTTTGCTCTTCTACTGCCTGACATGTTTTCAACGTGGCTTGTTCCTGAACAAGACAATTTTCTTACTTACCTCGACCTGACTTAATACCAGCATTGATGAAATGTGATTTATGTAGAAAATCAGTGTATTGTTTTTAAACATGTCGAGAAGCAAGTTTTAACATAGAAATTTAGCCAATGTCTGATTTTATTTTTGTTTCATGATTCCATTTTATGAAAGCTAAACTGGGCACTACTAAACATGAATATTTCAAGGAAAAGTGTCCCTGGGATAACTCAAAACTTTTGGGGAAGAAGGACTTATTTGGTCCACTAATACTCAGTGAACAAACTGCCTTTCAAATTTTGAAAGTATTTTTAATAATTTAGAAAGAACTTTTTGCCAGAGTTTTAAAATTAAGAGCTCCATATAAGTTCACTTATTTCACTACTATGAAGAATTTTTGTTGAAGACTAAAAGAGTTCAAGCCGACCAGAAGTTTGCAATGTAAATCCCCAAAGTGCCTAGACATTAACTGTTGTTGCTGGTTTTCACCAACATCTACATTATCATCAAACAAACATGAAGATGCATTAAGACTGTCCATTTAAGTCATCTGGGTATTAGCTTCCAGGATTTCTGCATCCTCAGAGTAGTAACTGTTTATTGTGTGGTGCCACTTAAGAATGAAAAAAACCACACCTGGTTAAAGTTTAACGCTATTAGCAACAGCTTGTCTTCATTACTTTGAACTTTACCAAATAAAATCAAATTAAGAAATACAAATATTTGGGTATTTAGTAGAATGTTTTATGAACAACATAACAAGATCAGACTTCAAAGATCTTCTCCATTTAAATCATGACATTGTATCCTCTAAAACAAGAATATTTATTTTCTACGTATACATATACACATTTTTCTACATGTAGATACCCCTAGTAATACTATCTTCTAAATTAACTTCTATTAAAAATTTAGATAAATTAAGAATTTTAAAGGAAAAAATCCTGATTTAAGAGAAATAAATTAAGAATAATCTGATTATGAGAAGTGAAGAAATGCCTTTTACATTATGCTAAACAGTGTTAAAACTGTTTTAATATCGTGTGATAATTAAAACTGTAGAATATTGACAGTTCCATGGGAATTCTTCTATTTTGATGTACCATATAATACTGTTTTTATTGTTCAGCTGAAATATTTTCTCATTTAAATAATCTAATGTTACTGTTTAGGACACACAAAGGACGAGGCAGGCAGCAGAAGTCAGGCAGCAAAGCTCTGTTTTAATTTTCTGACTCCATCTTATATACACTTTGATCAGAAGGCAAAAGATTGGCTACACAGGTCGCCACCTCTTTGACCTTGTTGGTGAACATCACCATCAATCATATTTCTCCTCTCTGAGGACAAAAATGTAAACACAATCTAAAAATATACATTGTTTTCTTGAAGCTGCGTGAGAATCTCCACTGCCGAGATTCAAACATTCAAAATCAAGAAAACTTAGGGCGACAATCTGGATTTCTAAGTTTAGTTTTAATTTAAGACCAAATTATTATGAAACAATCATCCAACAGCTACTCCCAGTGGAAAATTTACTTTTGTGTTTCAGCTGGTAAAATAATTATTGTTATTATCATATTGCAACATCTCTGATATCTGAGCTCTGGTCTCTGATCCCTACAGTGTCATATAAAAGCTACTCTAAAAGAAAGATAATTATTGCATGGAAAACTAATTAAAAGGTGAAATGTCTATCAAAGAAGTATTTAATGCTAATAAAAAAGTCATGTGATTATTGAAATTATTTAATTATTTTAAACTAAAAATTTGAATTTATAACTAAGTTTAACAAATGGAAATGCATTAAGATGTAGAATGAATGTGTGTGCAACCACATATCCTTGATGTACTGAGCTCTCTGACAAGGTCTTTACTTGTTTTGGGAATGCTTGCTTTCCACACACGATTTACATTTCTGACATTCTCTTCACTCATTTTCCATATCACTTGGAAATACGGTATATGACAGGTGCTTTCATCTTCTTCTCCCTAAGATCTAGAATGTTATAGTATATAGTGAATTTTTGACTTGTCTGTCAAAAATTATGTGGATTGTCTTAGACAAAAATTTCTCAGTTCACATGGTTTAAACCAAAACATGACTGAAGCAGTTTATTAACTAGCAACACAACTAGCAATCAGTGAGCGATATCAATTCCATCAATACAACAAATAGGACCCAATACCTCCGCATTGTGAAAGATCCTTTTCTAAATAAGCCCAAGCATCTGTAGGTGACAGAGACCCCAGACACCCTACTCTCCCCATCCCCTCCTGGTTGTGTAGCCCTTGGGTGTCCCCACTGCCCTGTTTGCCTTTGTGGTCTCTTCTCTATGTTTTCATGTTCCTTTCATACTGCTGCTTTATTGCAAATTCTTGTGTCAACCTCTTGGTAACCATTTAATTCAGATGACGTTTGCAGTCTCCTGCCTCTTTATCACTTTCATTCCTAGGGCAAGAACCTCTCCAAAAACGCAGTTTGGGTTGCTTCATTCACACATACTGTTTGACTCACAGCACAGTATTTTTATACAGAACATTTCACCAAGATATGTGATTCCCTCAAAGGCAATGTGCTGAAAAATATTCCTGTTTGTTGTAGACAGGTAGAGATGTTATAAAAGAATGGCCTTATAAAATATGGTTTAGGCCTTGCTACTCTAGCTAAGCTAGAAGCAGCTTATAAGTTCTCATAAAGAAAAATTATAAGAATGAATACAACAACCTATTCTTAGAGAGGAAAATAAGTTTGCACCTGCAGAAACAACAAATCTGTCCCATTAGAATCAGTGAAGAAAATATATAAACATATCTAGAGAGAGAAAATTTGATACATATATAAAATAGCCCTTACTGACCAATGAACTGAGTTTTACTGTATTGCTGACCAACTAGGTTTAACACAGAATCTTTTGATATTTCCTAGAAATATGAGCTTTGTGAATAAATAATTGGCTTTTCTGCATGAGAAAACTGAGTCCTGTCTTCTTTTTTATTGCAACATCTACTTTTGAGTAACTGTTCATTAACTCCTCACAAAATGGCCATGAGCAGGAAGATATGTATGTCCCCAGCACACTCTGGTAATTGCCCTACTGGTTTTCATAATATTCACAGAACCCTCTATAGATTCTCTCCCTCTCTTGTTGACTATTTGCCTTTTTGAGTACTGTTGTGGATTAACTGTAGCTGATTACTAGGTGTTCACCACATTCACTTTGTTACTCCTTTCCTCAGCTGAACAGAGGAGAGAAAATAGATTGAAATGCTCATGGATCAAGACAAGGACATGGAGAAATGACTCACTAATTACAGCCACAGGCAAAACAGACTCTGCCTAGGGAAATTATTTTAATTTGTTGTCAGTCATATCAGAAAGTATAATGAGAATTAAAACCAAATCCTAAACCATCTTCAGCTCATCCCTTCCTGCTTTCTGAGCTTAACTTTGCTCCTGGTTTTCTCTACCTCCTTGCTCTGGGCAGTGCATGGGAACTGGTATTGGGGCTGTGGTCAGTTCATCACACGTTGTCTCTACCACTCTTTTTTTCCACTGTGGGAAGACCTCTCATCCTCTTCCCCTGCTGTGGCATGATATCCTCCACAGGCTGCAGATGGATCTCTCTTCCAGTGTGGACCTTCATGGGCTGCAGGGGCACAGGTGTCTCACCATGGGCTGCACAATGGGCTGCAGGGGAATCTCCAGCACCTGAAGCACATTCTGCCTCTCCTTCTTCACTGACCTGTGTGTCTACAGGGCTCTTCTTATATATTCACATGCTTCTTTCTGCCTGCTGTTTTTGGTCCAGGTTTTGCCCTTCTGAAGTTTGTCATCCCAGAAGTACACCATCATCACTGAAGGGCTTGGCCTTGGCCAGCAGTGAGTCTGTCTTAGAGCTAGCTGATGTTTCCTCTCTCTGACACAAGGGAAGCTTCTGTCAGCTTCTCAAAGAAGCCACCCTTATAGTGCCCCCTCCACTCCCCTGGCAGAACCTGTCCACACAAGCCCAAAACCTGTGCTTTCAAAATGCTTTCTATCAAAGTAAATTCATAGGTAGAAAATAAGGATTTTTTTGCTTCATAACAGAACCACTTCCCTAAACATAAATCATAATCCAGTGCTATTTGGCTTTCACTCCAAATACAGTGTTCTACTTATTATGGAGTCTATCAACAATATTCATGAAGATCCTCAAGATATTTTTTTTTCAGATACCTTATGATGTTTCTTATGATGACTGGTCTCAAATTCACCATCTGATGTTGGAATGGGATACAATTTGTCTTATCATTACTTAAAATGGGACATAAAAGCTCAAAGAAATGGCAGTATGGTCAATTTATATTTCAACATTTCTTCCGAGTGCAAGCCTTTTCTGTTAATTTAACAGCCATTTGTCCATTTTCTTGCACTTTCAAGACTCAGAATATATGGCAATACAGAAATCGTTAAAAAAAAATGCAGTACATTTAGAGATAGTCAGGTGTTTCACTTTAAAAAATCTAATTTCTCCCAGCATGAGAGTGCCTGTGATTCCACACTGAATGGCATTAAGGGTTTTAGCAGCCATGACTTAAGGATATGTAGCATAAAACCAAATTAAAGTTGGTGTAGGAAGAGTTCTGTTCTGCATCTTGTGATGTTGCTAAGTGGTGAAGTGCAGAATAAACATGAGCTCTTTTAGTACAAGCCAGAGAAAGTGGGTAAGACCCCCTCGACTGTTAATGTTTTTCTCAACCCAACACAACACACTTAGGGACACTTTAAACTGGGAAATCTCTTATTTCTACTATGGGGAATGAACTGATGTTATATTTGTAGAAAATCTCTTTCTAGATCTTTTACATTTTAATCTACATTTGAAGAGCAGCACAACCTTCTCTCAGTGCCTACTATATCATGCTATTTGTCACACTGCGCAGCTCATACCAGTTTAATGGTCTATTCATATTCCTGCTTTATCCCTGGAGTGACTCTGATTGCCATACAGGGACAGAGGTGAAGCTCAAGTCATTTTACAAGGGCATGTGTCTCCCATCTGTCATATTTTCTGGGTATATTTATGGAGCTTTGTTTTGTGTCTTCTCTGCCCTATGTCTCTTCCTTGCTTTTGCCTTACTTTATATAGTGTTTCTATAGTCTTTAGCTGTACTTACTTTATTCCTGTGAACTGAATGATGACACTGACATTCAATTAATATTTGAAGAATAAATGTACACTTATCCTGCATTGTATCATTGTTAGCATCACATAGAATTATCTCCAGAAATATATGGAACTTACTTTTGTGTAAGCTAAATGAGAACAGAAATTCCCTTAGAAAATGTTCCTTTAACATGTAAAACAACTTCCAGTTAAATTCAAATAAATGCTAATGTCCAGCACTTAAACAAAGGGAAAAACTGTCTCCTAAAATAAGAAAAGTAGTCTTAATGATCGTCATTGTGACTAGTCAAATGAAACATATTATGGAAAAAGATGTTCAGAAGGGTTAAAGCTGTGGAGCTACATGTGTTACAAACTATCTTCATCCATCCTAACAGTAAGCCGTGTAACCATGTTTCTTTCCCAGACCTCAGTTGCAGTGACTAAATGAGTTGCACAGTATTTGATTACAGAGTATAATCAACATGTTGCAAAACTGAGTGAATAATTCATAATGTGTCATTTCTCTGACAATTTTTGCCTCTCCCTGTTTGCTAGTTGTCACTGAGCAGATTATTATGTTCTCAAATGCATCTCTTATTTGAATTTATTTGCTGAATAATTTCCACAAATGATTCTTATTCTGTGAGTCATCCACAGGCAGTTTGTCATGAGTTTTCACCACTAGAAGATGCAGTTATTTTCATTTACTTGGCTTATGGATTATGCTCAATTCCTCTGTTTCCTTAATGGATGGCACCTAGATCAAAATGAAGGCTCAATATCAAAATTCTACATATATTTTCTCTACACCTAAAATTCTTGGATAAGAGCTGGCATGCCTCACTAGATTTAAAACTCCAGTCTAAGAACAGGTTATTCCATTCCTTTTCAGATCACCTGAAGTCACACATGCACTGTCAAGAAAATTTTGAGGGTGCTGAGCCTATAAGCAGCCAGAATAGTGTACAAAGTAACTACAGCTATTGGGATTCTCATTCTACTGTTTCCCTTCTGAAATTAATTTGGACCAACATTGCTCCTCAGAAAAGATAATTACTTCAGCTTTTGCAAAATATCCCTATGGACAGATACCTCTGAACTGGGAGGCTGCATTGCAGGGGAATCTGCAAAGAGAGAGGGATTAATATATACCCCATAAAAGCAGTCAAAGCACTAAGCCATACAGAAAAAGAGAATAATTTATTTCTTGTCTCCTATTTCTTTTATTCCTGGCTGTAAAATGGCCTAGTTTCTTTCTCCTTACTTCCTCACAGACTGCTTTAAGCACTCTACTAACTTTCCAGGTGTCCTCACAGGGTTTACCATATGGATTGCAAAGCAGTTCTTTAAAACAATGAGAACATTGATGTGCCACTGAATATTTCTGAGTGATCCAGCCAGTAAACATCCAGCTCAATGGGATTGTGTCCAGTGAAGCTGGGATTCTACTACGTTAAGCATTCCTGGGGTCCCAGATTTAACGTGTATAAGATTTAATGAACTTTATTTGGTTCCTTAACTACGTAAGCTGTATAAGCACATGAAATCTTTAAAGTTTTGTAAGGACTTTTATACTTGCAGCAGCTTGCATAAAATATTTACTACAGGAAAAAAGTTCCTGTGCCATATTTTTCATTAATATTTCCTCTGTATATCTCAACACATAGGTCCAGCTCTGCACGCTACTTGTGTTGATAGCACTCATCCCTTGGATTAAATCTATGATGCAAATAACATTCCCCACAATAATAATAAAAAAAAACCAACAAAACAAGTCTTTAAGATTAATTATAGCAGAATTAGGCATTGCTGTAATGCATATAAAATGTTTTTAATTTTTTTTGTGTAGCATTGCGAGCTTTGTCTGCATTCCTCATAGATTGTCAATATCCATGGTCTGGGATCTAATAGTGGTCTAAAACCTGTGATGGATTCTAGGCTGAAACATTTATACTTCTGAAGGATAAACAGAAACTATTTACAATTCTACACATAGCAGATTCAGGAAAGAACGTTGTCTCAACCTGTTGCTTTCACTTCACCATAGAGATTCACAACTTTCTTTTGTAAAAAATAAATCATTCTTTAAAGAATCAGCACTAGGAGTTGCTGTAGAAATATGCCCTTTCTCACAGAGCTTGTGCCCTCTGAATTTTCCATTACTGTACCTACAATTCATCCATAACTGTCCTGTCAGAATCTTAATCAATCAAATCAATCTATCAGTGAATAAATCTTGTACCTTTCTTTGCATGAACACACTTAATCTTGTTTTGTGTAAGCATTATCACTGACCCTCTGCCTCCAAGTGAGGCATATCAACCATTACTATAAGCCAGATTATGTCACTGGTTTATAAATTGATTGCTTTTTTGAGCATGTAATTATTAGCAGAATTTGATTTTATTTACATTTTTTCTATAGGAAGTGAAATTTTTTCCTCACCCAAAATCAATCCTTCAACATTATTCAAGTTCATAAGACTTCATTCAAAGGCCTCTTTGTGAACTTAACCAATTTCATATTGCCATATTTGTATTTCCTTTACATTGGAACTGTCTTTCTTTTATGATTATCTTTTTGCTGATTGGTACCTCAAACAGAAGCAGCTTCACTGCTTCTCAGATCAAAATTGCTTCTAGCCAGTAGAAGTCTTAGAGGAGCTCCTTATCTGGTATTGATAGCAGAGTAGAGTTTGAATACAGGAACAAAAATACGGATTGTTAGGAATAAATTTAAATTACTCTGTAACATAATTCCATTTAAATGCATTTAGAATTACATTCTATTTTTGGAAATCCATTCTCCATCCCATAAAATTAACAAAATTGTGGAAGACAGTATCCATTGCTTAGATTTAATATCCATTCAAAGCAAGCTGAGGGCAGGACAAGAAATATTTAGAAAAAGCAAGACTGAGTCCCTGCAAATACAATTCTGGTAGTGGCAATGGCAAATTTGTAGGGCTAAACAGTTACCCCATGAACCCAAGGTGAGCAGCAAGACATTTCCTGAAATCTTCAAAGTGTAAATGTGGGGACCTGGAATGTCTATTGCCATTGCTCGTAACAGATCACATGCTTCACTGAGGACTGAAGCTTGTAAGGGTTGTCAGGCTCTGAACATTTCTTGACCTGCCTCTAACTTTGTTCTTATTGGTTTAAGTGTGACAGCCATTTCTCTAACTGATCAGATGCCAAAGGTTAACTTGTTTTCCTTGTGTTTATGTTTGTGTGGTACGATCAGAGCTTTGCATGGATACTAGTAACACGCAATTATTCCATGTTGAATGAGATATTACAACCCTAAATCCCAGTGTGTTGAGGCATACAGCAGCCTCAGGATAGGGGGCACCATATGTGGGGTAGAGTGAGAGAGATGAGACATAGGACGATAAGAGACGGGGCACAAGGTGGATACTGGAGACTCTGCAGCAATAAACAATAAAGAACTGGAGCAGGACAAACATTATTCTAGACACAGAAAAGAAATAATATGTAACATACATAAAAAGTATCACACATACTAGTTTCGAATGCTATATGGAGTTTGATACCAAGGAAGAAGACCAAAGGTTTCAAGGAATGTTACCAAACATATGAAAACAATTTGGAGTGGATCTCTGGAAGAGAAATTTAAAAACATCGACATGAATATCATATTCCTTTTGGTGAAAGACTACAGGGGCTGATAACACTAAAAATACACCTTAACCCACCCCTGCACCCACCACCATAACCACCAGACTGAAATAATCTATTTTAGGATTCTAAAAGATTATCTCTAGGCTAAGGCTGTAACAAAAGACAGAGTTTGAAATTGTTAACTTCTTTAACAAAACAAGAGCTGCTTTTTATAAGTGCCAAAAGTACAAATCTGGAAATGTAAAACTGAAAGGTTAAGGAGATATCAGTTTATTTTTTGCAGTGGTTTCCTAGAAATAATTAATCTGCATTAAATTCTGAGGGTAAAACTTGAAATACTGCTCCAAAGTGAATGGCATAAAGATAAACTTGTTCGTGATCACTTAAGAGGCTTTTTTGAGCACTTTGATAGATATACAGATTATATAAAGGGTCTACTTGCAAGATACGAAGTGTGCAGAAGTTATTTAAAGTGTTGAATAATCTCACAGTTTTTAGCTTTATGCTATCACACACACACATTCTCCACACATCAGATAGGTCTTTTTCTAGTTCCATAATATGGAACTTAGAGTGTCCAGTAAGAGATAACTGGATAATTGAGGATTAGGTCCATTGTACTTGTAAGACTTATCATTGACAGCAGAGAGGAAAACAGCACTCTACTTAGTGGGGCTCCATTCTTTAACAATGGAATTTTAGTATCACTGTAGGGAAAATAGTGCTCTTCAGCACAAGAGCAGCTCATGCTCAAGTAACTGGTGTATTTTGAATATCACTGTGTAGAGTCTCTCAATAAATTATCACAGACAATTAAGCACAGGTGTTTTGAAAGAATCTTGCTAGTTGTCCAAGATACCATAATTTATGAACAGAATGCTTTCCTCTCCCTACGAGAATTTTCATTAAAAAGAAAAAAATCCAATATACTTTCCAACTAATGATAAGTAACTGATATAATAAGAATTGACAGGTCACAACTTGCTCCTTCACCCTTGTTCAAAGCTGTAGATTCATAAAGTTTTAAATGTGTTTAAATATGCAAAAATTCAACAGGAAATTCCTGGTTTAAAGCACTTGCTATTATCATCTGAACATTCCAAATATGAAAGAAAATAACTTTAAAAGTGAATCTCTTGAACCACAGTGACAATTGATATTTTGAAAAATTCTAGCCAAAGCATATTTTTACTATGTAGTCATTTTATTTCTTAGATAAGATTGTATGGTACTTCATAATTCATAAGAATTTTCATAGATGCTTTAACACACAAACATGACCTTCTTAAAATGCATGCTATCACTGTATTCACAAAAAAAGAAATAATGAGATGTAGTGCTCTTTTTATTTTTTAGAGAAAGAAGGGATATAAGCACAAAAATAACTCTATAAGTACTGCAAAGCTATTACAAAAGTGCATTATATTCTAGCAGTAGTCATTTGAATATTTCAGGACATTAACTAGGAATGATTTAATACTGTTTGTTTTCTCTAACAATTTTAACTGAGGTTACATGGAGTGATGTCTAAATATCAAATTTCTATCAGTCTTGAAGAGCACCATAATTTTATTAGCACATGACCTTTTAAACTTTGATTCTCTCCATCATTATTATTTTAATTATTTTTAATTTTGAACAGAATATTAGGAAAAAGACTTCCAAATAATATTTCTTAGGAAGAGTTGAAAATTATTTTTTAAAATTCTAATTATATTTACATATATACAGTAAAAGTAGCTTCACAAGAATTTTACTAGCACAGGTCTAAGAATAAATTAACATAAAATGATTTTAGAATTATGGAATGTTAGAATGGTTTGGCTTTGAAGGAAACTTAAAAATCTCATTCCAGCCATGGGTAGAGATATGTTCCACTAGATCACATTTCTCAAAGTCCATTCAACCTGACCTGGAATACTCCCAGGGAACAGATATCCACAGCTTCTCTGAGCAAATTGTTCCAGTGTGTCACCACCCTCACAATAAAAAATTTCTTCATAACATCTAATAAAGTTTAAAGATACTCCTGTTCAACCTATCAGTACATGCCCTTGTAAAAAGGATCCACTTTACTACTCCCAATTTTTAATTTCTTTATATGATAATGATCCAGGTGTTTTAATCCTGATAGGATAAAATGTCTCCTGACATCTTGTATTGGGATTGCAAATGCAAGCTTGGGTAGCAGAGGCGTTACTGGGGTGGCTTCTGTGAGAAGCTTCTGGAAGTTTCCTCCGTGTCTGGCAGGGCTAATCCTTGGACTCTCCAAAGCTGGATGAGCCTCTGGTCAAGGCTGGGCCAATTAGAAATGCTGTTGAGTCCTCTATGATAACATATTTTAGAAAAAGAAAAAACAACATGAAAATTATGTGCATACTTAAGGGGAAATAATTTAGTCTCTACTTCCCATCAGCCAGCAATGTTCATGCATTTCCTGGGCAGCAGGAGCTTAGCATGTGGAGCAGTTGCTTCATAAGTCAAATATTGCAAATAAAAAATGCCACCCCTTACACCTCCCTCTGTTTGCTTTTATACCTGAGCTGCCATACATTCTGGAATGGCCCTTTGGTTAATTTGGGTCAGCTGGCCTGGGTCTGTCCCCTCCCAGGACCTTTCCCATCCCTGGGATGTTGGAGGCAGAGCTGATGCTGTGCCAGCCCTGCCCAGCAGCAGCCAAAACACTGCAGGGTGATCAACTCCTTTCCAGCCACCAGGGCAGAGCACAGCACTGTGAAGGCTGCTGTGGGAAAGTGAACTCAGCTCGCCCAGACCCAACACATGTCGAAAATGTTTCAGAAGATCTTTAATAGATTGAATTTTGAGGGTTTTCAGGCATGAACCCTGTTTTCTAGGCTGCCTTCTTGAAGGATGACCAGAAGCTGGAGAAATACTTGGGTCTGGAAGGAAATACAAACTTTGGTGACTGGGAGATAGATCTTCTGGTGTTTCCAAACCTGGGACTCAAGAGCATCATTCTAGGATCCTTCTCACTATTTCCTTCCATTGTTCAGAATTTGATTTTTACCCCCTAATATCAGTTTGATCTTTTTCTTGCATTTACTTTAATAGATCACTGACTGCTTAGAGCTACAGAACTTGCTGCTTGCAGATTTCTAATAATTAAATGACTGTATTGACAATAGAGAACAGTAAGTAATCATCTTCTTTTATGTTTAGACAGAAAGTCTTTGAGGTAGCAGGAGAAATCCAAGCTTTTGGTGTGAAAGCAGCCTGACTTAAAAGTGGCTGGCTGAAAATAAGTTACATCAGCTCTCTACTAAATAGCATGTTAAATTGTATTATTTTGTTCTTTAAAATTCTTCACACAACAATTTTATCATAGTAGTTGCTGAATACCTGTTACTTAGAAAATGGCTTATAATATAGTAAAAATGTGTCTTTTTGCTACCCTCTCTTTTCACTAAGCTCCTTTTCTTTCATCATTATCACACTGCCATCTGCAGAATACACAATTTTGTGTGCTATATTGCATTTCACTGCCCCAAACTGCTCAGAGTATTCAAATAGTCTGAACAACCCTGTGTAGAAAGGTAAGTTTTTCTTTTGCATGACAAGTTATATTTTCGTAAGGCATACAAAGCTAGCACAAAATTTCTATGTTTTGATCAACAGCTCTGTAAAATCAACATTTTATACAGATGTATCGCTCCACAATTGTTTCATTTACTTAGACAACAAATGAATATGACAGTTAAAAGACACTTAAAGAATCTGATATAGAATAGTTTAGCAATGCATACATTCTCTATTTCTTTGTATGTCTGATGCTGTGTGATGCAATAAGTTATAATGTAGTCACTAAGAAAATTTGAGTTTCAGTACCAAAATGACAGAAGGTTTTTATTACATGAAGTTTCAACACACCCAAGCCTAAGCTGAAGAAAACCCCATTAAACCCTATCTGAATTAGACATACATATACTTTTTACATAATTAAAATTGGGGAAAAAAAAAGAAAAAAACCAGTCCAAATAGAAACAATTTTTTTTCAACCCTTTAAAAAGCATAGAATAACTCAGGAAAATTAGTCCTGCGTTTTGCTAATGGTTTCCGCAGGTATCTTTAAAGCAGTGTCAATGCCTATTGGTCAGATATACTAATGTTTACAATGCTCATTAAAGTTCTTGGAAATACAGTTAAAGACATGTTTGGGTTAATTAGTACAACTCCTGTCTCACAGAAATGTAAACCGTTTCAAGCTTTTGAAACAGTGAATAAAAGGAAAACACAAGTGCTTCTTTCAAGCTGAAAGTATTTGGTCAACCTAAAACGACAGGTCTTGTGCTTAATGATGAACTTGTTTCTTTCAAAATAAATGCATGTTCTCTCCTGGAATTTATAGGGAACTATATAAAGTTCACTCTTGGAGAATTTTGCTTGCAATGTAGATAAAATTTTAATAGGTTTTGTTGAAGAAGCATGTTTTAAAAAGGCAAGCTTATTTTCATGACTTTCTTCTTCAGGCACACGTTCCTACATGGGTTTTGTTGTTCAGACTCTGTTCTAATATTAGAACAGTAAATCTGTCTGTGTTTTAAAGAGGTTTTCATTTTATTGTGTTGAAAGCTGTTTTTAATGCTTCTTTTAAAAGGATAAGTCAGTACAATACAAGATAAAGTGGTTTAATAAAGATTTTATTTTATAGTGCTGCTTGTAAGTGGAATATCCATTCATTAAAAGAAACCAGATAATATTTCTCAATTGAAAAAGACAAGCGATATAAAAAATATCAGCGTGACTTTCTACAGACAGTTCTTTATGGATCGGTAATTTCTTCATAACCATGTTTCTAATGGACCATCACAGAGGAATATAGTTAACTGTTTTACAGTCTAATTAGATGTGGCATCTGTCAAATGTGCCTGGTTTATCTCTAACAACTGCTAAACTACATATCAGGATACAGGTTGACCAGCTAACAACAAGAAAATTTCAAGCATACTGTCTATAGACAAAAATCATGGAGACTTTTAATGTCTGAAAACAGAAAGCTATTTATAAAAGTACTTTTTTATTATTCTTTTGATAATAAAATTCAGACTATTGGCTCAGCTTTACGGTAATACCATTAGTCTGCTTTCTGAAAGGAAGAATGCTTCCTCTTGCATGGCTTGCTGAGGGCACACAAACAAGATGTGGGGAAAGAAAACGGGGAAGCTCAACTATTCTGTAAGAATCAAACTATATCAGACTATAAGTGCCGTCCCAAAATAATAAGTTTCATATTTGGAATGCCTTTTATTTTCCATTTTTGATATAACCACAAATGTGCAGGGAAGGACTTAGGGATGGAAAGGCTGGGTGTGTCCTTGGCTGCAGTGAACACAAGATGGTGGAGTACAGGATTCTACATGGAGAAAAGCAGGGTGAAAAGTAGGATTACAAAGCTGGACTTCAGGAGAACTACTTTTCCTTCTTCAAGAACCTACTTGGATGAATCTCATGGCTTAGAGCTTTAGTGATTTTATGTAATATTAATGTTAATATTCAAACATCACTTCTGCTAGGTGCACATTTCTCCAAAGAAAACTCAGCTCTCTGATTACCACTTTCTGCCAATAGACCTTAAGAATGACTGTGATTCACCATTTCCAGAGGGGCAATATCTCTTTTTAAGTCTTCCAGAGAATTTAGGCATTGTATTACTCTCTGCTTGTATTACCAGACAAAGGTGGCAATTAATGTCATTTCCAATGTGGATTCTCAGTCGTTAGAACAGAAACTAAGCCCAATATCTCATTTCACACGGGGCATTGAAAAGCTGTCAGAGGGTAACAATTTTTTTGTCACAACTGATCTGATATAGAGGTGTAATGCTCTATCTTGTTACCAGATATGTGGGCCATCCATGATTTAACTTTAATAATTTACTTCTGTATTTTACCTTTTTTTCTTTGCTTAGGAAGGAATGCCCTCAGTCTTCAGTAATGCTCAAAGACAATTAAGCTATTTTATTTTTAAATGTACTATTGGGCCTGTATGTTAGGGGAAAGAAAGCTATGTTCCACATTCTTCTATCTTATATATAAACATAAGGTATTGATTTTTGCTTTTATTTTGTGTTTCACTCTGTCATTTTATTTTCCTATTCTCAAGATTTCAATTGTCACAATAAAAACCTTATAGCGTATAAGAGGATGAGAGCATCTGACTGGGGGTATTGTGGTTTAGGATTCTAACTTTATCTGAAGAAAGACCTTGACATCTTTATATTCTAGGAGAACAACAACAATGTGAGTAGTGTGTGTGAAAGTCTCTGGGATAAGAGGGCTAATCTAGTCACAGTGCTTTCAAATAATGAGTTCATTGTTCAGCTATTACCATTGTAGCAAGTCATCTCATTGTGTTTCAGTGTTTCAGCATCTCAGGACACATCCTACCCATTTTAAGCATCTACAAAACTGCTTTGTAGTTAAAAGTCTACTGAGTATTGATTAAAAATCTCAAAGACAGAGGGACAGAGAAAGAGGGAAGAAAGAAATGAAAAGCATAAGATTTTGAATAGCATAACAGTGGTATACATTGAAATGACGACATCAGAATTGGAGTGGGTTAATCTTTACTTTACATAGCAAATGTAAATGCAAACTGAAATGCAAACTGAAAGTTGATTTCATGGAGGTTAGCACAGCAGAGATTGTTTTAGATTGGGTAGAGGAGTTAATCTAGAATTACTCCCCCAATCACCTATGACTAAATTCTCCCTACACGTATATTTATAGTAACTGGTACATTCTTCTTTCATCTTTCTAATGGTCTTCACTATTGTTCCAAGAAGACTGAGGAACATACAAAGGCAATATAAATTGAAATTTTGTATTAAGGATTTCAAGGATCCTCGGGTCACCTTTATTTGTACTGACTACAGGACTCAGAGAAATTCATGCATTCAAACATCTTTTAATTTCTTCAAACCAAGAATTATTCACTTATCCAAGACCTGAGGAGTCAGGAGCAGGATTTAGGTCTGCCAACAGGATGTTTTCATTTTCTCTGGTTAAAAAAAAACATTAAGAGTTTAGGAACACCTAATCATTTTTTGTAAAATACTTTTGATACCAATAATATTAATGTAAGATTATAAATGCAATTAGTTATGAAAACAGATATTCCTTCTGTCAAGTCTTTCAACCTTTCCTTGTGATCAATTTCTTTGAGTGCTATTTTTACAGAGTGAAAAAGGACACAAGTAAAACTAGGTTGTACTGATGAAACACTAGTTGTATCACAATAATCATTAAGACATCTTTACAATCTTGGAAAAAGCAGAGGACTATAGCAAAATTACAAGTTGATACTTTGAAACAAAGAGCACAGGATGATTACAGAGGTGTAAATGTAAATTAAAAATGTGCAGTTACTAATAAATGCAACTTTAATAGTGGCGTAGGGTCTATTTTAGGGCATGATTTCAACATGTATAGTTGTGGTATAGTTTGTTGCAGATACCTGTTATTGACAGCATAGGTGGAATAATCTTTAGATTGCTTCCATGATAATAAAAAATCCCAAAACTAAATGCAGCTGTGCCTCTTCAGAACAGTGTATGCAAATGTGACCAATCTGATATGTTATACTGATACTAAGCTATGCCTTTGTTAACATGAAAGGAAAATATACTTCTCTTTCTTGTCCCAATATCAGTACCCCGTTTCTGAAGACTGAGTTGTAACTGGCATGACTCAATTGTCACACCCTTAATGGAGGAATTTTTTCATTGTCTTTGACAATGGAGCAAAGAAAACTAGATGAATGGAGTGTGGTCAAAGCTGTGATTCTGGTTTTTTTCCATATGTAAAAAGTAAATAATTATGTATCTATTTTGCTGCGAATTTGCCTAATACAAGCAGAAATACATTGCATTTGCAACAGAAATATAGGACAGAAAAAACTCATCAAATGTATTACTGTGGCTTAACAAGTTATTCAATATTAAGTCATTGGGTAATATGCTGAGTGTACTGATAGAAAAATTTGTGACTTTATGTACCAATAAGCCTTTTGTTTTTGATATTTAGTGATATTTCTTATTTTACATGTACAGCACACCAAGAAAGGCAGACAGGTTTTACAACTGATAAGTGGCACTTTATTGAGCAAAATCAATTTTACAATTATCTGAGTCCTATCATATATTTAGATAGTATAATTAAAATTTACCATCTCAGAAAGAAAGGAAGTTGTTATAAACACAAGCAAAGTGAAATTTTATTTGTGCTTTTTTTCAGGGCAGTTTAGACAGAAACATGAAGAATGTAGACATACGTATTTTGATTCTGCATAAGATACACGTGTCAGTATTTTCAATTGTTTGAGATTTCTACTGAATTTTATGAGACCTTTGAATGTCAAAGTATGTCTATGAACTAAAATGATACAAACAAAAAAGGAATACACTTTTGACAAGTCCTCCAAATTTGGCTTTCCTACAATTTGACCATCTGTTTGTGCTGGACCTGGATTCCTCTGATACTGGCAGTGGCCAGTGTCTCAGGTGGTGAATGCAAGAGAAGAAATGGTAACATAAGGTAGTAGGATGCTCAATCCAGCTGAGGAAAACCAAAATGTCGTACATAAAAGCAATTACAGTTTATATTTTATGAACTGAAATTATGGAATGGCATTTAAAAAATTTTAGTAACTTACATTTTTAAAGGACTTAGTAAAAATTAGTAAAATGTCTTTAGGCCAAAACCAGATAAAAATAATTGTTCAGCCTGAATTTTGACTTACGTGTGTAAGAAAAATGTCTATGCCATAAATTTAGGTGCTGAAATTAGGTCTAACAAAAACCACAAAAATTTCCTGTGATAGTCAACAGACATACTTCAGAAAGGACACTTAAAACATATAAATTAATTTACAGGTGCCTGCCTTACATGTTTTAAAATACTCTGCATATTCTTCAAAGTAGAAACTAGAAAATTAATGTTAAATATTCTAATCTTCTCGCAAGAAGACCCAGTTGTTTTTAAATCTATATTTTTTGGCTACCTACACTTTTTGGGAAGAGGATAGGGAAACAGGTTTTTCAAGCAACTAAAATGTAGAGCTAGTGCAGAGAAGCAGTTTTACCTCCCACATGCTGTAAAGCTGACAAGTTCTGCATAACAACACAGATCAAGAACATCTCTTTGTGGTAAAGCTCTGTTTTGTTCTACTCAAGATAGAACTTTCTTTGTATAAAATCTTAGCTCTGGTATGCCATCAGTCAAAACAAACTATATGCAGAGATGGATGTGGACATTTATTTTTATGTATTCTACAATCTAAGTAATGTGCAGAAAAGTTTCAGACCTTTTCAAGCTGTAAAAAAAACCCCCAAAAAACAACAAAACCAAAAAAAAACAAACCAGAGGAAAATAAAGAAAAAGAGATCATGTGCAAAGAAAAGCAAAATCTAAACATTCCCTTCTCTACCCCCACATTAAAGTCAGGGGAAAAAGGAAAAAAGATCTAACCAAGATACAATCTCTTGTCCATAGACAAACTCTGAAAAAGGCTAGCCTGCTTAATGCATGAGTGCTGAAACTAACCATAATTATGGTTTCCACTTAGTATATTTTGTATAGTGCTCCTTTCAAGTTTTCTGAAGAAATGGTCCTATGGATATAACAGATTCCAATACCTACAGCTTTTTAAGGGTATGGTTTAAGACTCAGTACAATGAACTGAAATGACATTTAATTACTGATGTAGAGCCATTCAGTTCAGCTGATTATGATCCTTCGAGTTTAGTCATCATATGTAATTAACTTTCACTTTCATAAAAGTTTAATGTGCTGAAAAAGCACCAGTGGCTTTGAATGTTATCCTTCAGGATTTCTGACAAAATTCAAAATTAATTCTAAAAGATATTTTTCTTACTAAGTGTTAATATAGCCATCTGCTCTAAGACAATGTAAATTTGTTTTAATAGGAGCATATAATTATCTGTGATTTCAATTATCTGTGATTTCTTTTTTTTTTTTTTTTTTAATTTCATGAACACATTAACTGCAGTATAAACAAGCAGGGGAATAATTCATCTCTGGAAAAGCAATCATAATCTATTCAAATAAAACTAGCAAAAAGATTGGTGAGTGGTATTTGAAAGGCCAGTTGAGAGTTCTTTGGGTTTTTGTTTTCCCTTAAAAAAAAAAGAAAAACAACACTTAAAACCACTGCAATTATCAGAACTTAATTTGATTTGTATTTCTGGAACATCTTAGTAGTAATTATGAAACCTCAAGATCCATATATACAGCTACTTACCAAAAATAATGATTTTGTAGAAAGTAGATTCACTACTCCATGTATATTTAGTCAGGCTTTGCTGACCTGTGTTACAGGAAAGGGTAAATAGATCAAAGCTCTGAAGTAAAATCAGAGAAGAATTGTATCCAGAATTGTATTCCCATCAATCAGTTGTGCTTAGCAAGACAATTACAACACAATTAAATCTCTATGATACAACAGTGAAGTGAAGGGATGCACCAATTAGCTTTTAGTGAACCAGGGTACCACTGTCACAGTTTGGTGAAGCTATTATCAGGCTAAAATAATTCCTTTGCCAATAAATCTGGGTTACCTATTAACAGCATGTTATTATATGCACAACAAACATAACCCTTGAGAACTCAAAACATATTTGTGGGGGTTATTGCTCAACAATAAGGTTATTTTAACAATGTTGGTTGCAGTAGCACAGCTGAAGCTCAGACAGTGCAGGCAACATGCATTTGATCACTGGGCTGACACTGAAACCAGCTCAGGTCAGCTCAGCTTCAGCAAAAGTAAGCCCAGGCCCACCCAGACACTACATTCGCAGGTCAGGAGTACATATCATTGTGTGCAAAAAAATGACAAAATCATTTTTATGGTACTACAATGTAGTAGCTGTATTGCCTTGCTCTGGGAGTAATCATAGGGTGTGTCCTGGTTTAGGGCAAATTGGGGAAGAAACCTCCGCATGGGGTTACTCTGGAGAGCAAACCCAAACAGCCCCTCCCCCAGCCGGTCCAGGAAAAAGAACTTCCTCAGAGAAAAGTNGGCAGAAGAGACTGATTCTAACCAAAGGAAAAAAAAAAAAAAAAGAAGGTTGTCATAAAAATAATATACTTTCATGAACCTCTTTATAAGCTGCAGAACAACTTTTACAAATGCAAGAGAACATGAAGTAGGCCAGAGACTAGGAGGCATTGCCAATGGCAGCATTATGATGGAAATGACAAAAAGTGAAAAGTTTCTAGAAAATTCTGATACCCTTTAAGTGACCTAGCAACAGCACAGAAAACCAAGATAATTCAAGAAACCACAGGATGAAGGGGTTAGACAGAAGTTAGGTCTCACATACCTGAAAAAATTTTCCATGTGTATTTATACTGTTACAGATTTATCTTAAAAGGAACTTAAATTCTATTCAAAAACCCTAAAATTATGATTGCATCTAAAAATGGGAATTTCAACATGAATAAGATTCTGCTATGAATGTCCGTGTGAAAACTTCAAAGAACTCCTGAACCTCATAGTTGTGTGGTAGGCTTAATGCTCGTAGCATTAGGCTTAAAACCTGAGTTCTAGCATCTGATGAATCTTAATATCTATCAGTGTCACTCTAAAATTCTATTTTATCTATTATAATTGGATATATGATGTCACCATTTGTGATGCTGACCACATCCTGATAATCCATATGACTGCAGTGAGAATATTATTATGATGATGATGACGACGATTATTATTATTATTACCATCATTATTTTATAGGAGAGCATAAAAACCAGTGCAAGACTTGGTATTGCTTTCTCATCACATTCCCTTAGTAAAATATACTGGCTTGTTTAATTTCTGCTTTACTAAATGAATTGTCTAATAGTCTTAATAGCTCTCCTTTATGGCAGTAGTAGAAATGGAAATAATATTGAGTAATCCTAGAATTATCACTGGGAAGTAGTACTTTAATACTGTTCCCTGTTACATCAGTCACTATAGTAATAAAACAAATACTGAGCTTTATTTATTTGCTCTCTGGTTCAAGATCTATCTGTTAAGGCAGTTCCCATATTATATTCATTATCCTTAATGGCTTAGACATTCCACCAATAATATATATCCTTAAACTCCTTATAATTTTTCCCCGAGTGCTATTGATTTCTGCAGGAGGATTTATTATGAGTGCAGAATTTTATTTTTTGTATTTTCCCATATATTTACCACATAATTGCAACATATTATTTATTAAATTTCAGGATTAAATCTTAGGTAATTAACGAGACTATGATTTGAAAAGATAAAAAAAATATAAGGCAAAGTCTATTTGGGACAATTTTCTGTACTTCTACCATTTTAAATGTAAGTATCTTATCTGCCTACCTGCCTGGGCCAGAATTGATCATATTCAGGCCATCAGATATGCTTACTATCTTTCTGCACCACATTGCCACTGCTATGCATTGTTTGTATGTGTGCAGTCTAGTTTACAGGCTTGTCTTCTGTGTCCCCAGAGGTGTCGAAAGCCTTAAATGACAAAATTTGAGGTCACATTTTATTGAACAAATCTCCATTAATTACTTTCAGCAGACCACTTGACTCAGCAGTCTTCCACACTCTAATGAGATAAATTGTATTGAAAGGTCCTGCACAAATACAAAGGAGCAAAGTTCGGGATAATTTGTCATCTTTACTAATTAGAAGTGGTTGTTTTTCCTAGGTCTCAAATAAAGCCAATATCTTAATACAAAAATATTCTACTTTAACTGAAGTTTGGGATTAGAAAGAATAGTCTCTATCAGTTTTCACCATAGCATTTTAAATTGAATTTGATGTAAGTTCTGCACAGAACTGTTTTATCTAACCTGCCTAATGCCGTTAGGCAGCAATTAGGATTGAATAAGTGAATACTAAAACCAGTATATAAATTATAGAACTTCAAGTTAGATAGAGTGACAGTTTTATGAAAATTATATTGAAACCCTCCCTATATTTTTAATTTGTTGAATACCATGTTCAAACCACCATGTTCATGCAGTAAAATCTGAGAGAAAGGGGAGGAATACATTCATTAAGGCATTTGTCTTCTGAAACCACCACTGTGCACGCGGGGGCTCTACTTCCAAGGAATGACTGGGATTTGCTTGCTGATGGGAAGTAGAAAATACACATTTCTGTTTCCACACAGTCTTTGCTTTTCTTTATTTCAACCCACAAGTTTTTTAATCTTATTTTCTCCCCCATCCCTCTGAGGAAAGGGAGTGAGGGAGCGTCTTGATGGGCACCTAGCAGTCAGCCATGGTACATGCACAATAGAATATATAAGCACAACCCTCCCTGTTGACCAGCTATTAAACTGATTATATGGATTTTTCTGTATTGGCAATACCATCTGTCCAGTAGGTTTAAACAGAAATGCATGAGCAAAAGTGATCTTTAGAGATCCAAAGGACATTTCACTGAGAGCAAAATTCTTTATTTTGGCAAAGCTCCATCCCAGGCAATTATGTCTGGACTGCTTAAGTTCCACCTATAATTTTAACTGGATATAAAATTCTACTTTAATTCCCATCTGCACAGTTACTGCATTTTAAGGGACAAATACTTTATTTTATCCAGTGGCAACTGGGATAATAAAAGAGGCTACCATAACATGATAAGTATATCTTAGTTAGTGAATATTAAAATCTTGAAAAATTTCAAATGAGTAAACGACTTAGATCAAAATATTTTCAAAGGCCCTGAAGACTATTAACCAAAATCTGGTTTTATGTGGATAACAATTTTTTGATCTTTCAATCTCTACTATACTTAGATGTTGTTCAGGAGTCAGTGAATATTAGTGATAGGACCCTGGAAATAAGTTAGTGCTGGAGAAGGGGCTCTGAGTGTCAGACTGGCTCCAGCTCTGTACAGAAAGCTTGTGAGGGAAGCCTCACCAAGTGAAGATCCAAGTGAACAGCATCCTCTGGTCTTGAGCACTCAGTATAAACACCCTGAAAGGCATCTGTGTATACACTAAGTGGGTGAAACAAACAGTAAACTGGTGCTAGGTGTCTCAGAGCAGCATAGGTGTTAGGAAAATATTTCATATCCATTACAATGAGATTTATATATCCTTTGCAAAAACAGATAGGTGAAAACTTCTTAGTCCTGCCCTTGCCTGTACTCTAACTCTGGCCATAGGCAAGGAGGTGCTGCCTTACTAGCAAAGAGAAGAACATGCCAACCCATCCCTTTGTCTTCCCCAAGAGGTCTCATTGCAGAAGCTGGATGGGTATCTACTTTGCAAAATAAAGCTTATTGCCTCCGTGAGGTATTTCTAAAACAGGAAAAATGTCTGTGATACTTTGAACTACAGTCTACTACTAGAACAACAGAAACATCTAATTTCTTACTGCAGAGTAAAAAAATCTGGAAAAATTAAGCATCATCACTTATACATCAACATATATGAATTCCAACTACATTAAAAAGAATATATGATTATATTTCTTTCAGAAGTCATTCAATTTTCCAACATTTAGTGTATTTGGATTTTATTTATTTTTAGCTCAATTACAGCAAAACAAAGAAAGCACAATGATGGTGGTGAAGATGGGAATAGGTTTTGCAGAGAGTTTTGTGAAGTCTTTCTCCTCAAATAAATTCTAGATTGGACAGGGCAGAGGCAAAGTTTGAGCTTGTATCTAAGCTCTGGTTCTTTAATTATCCTTATCCTTTTCCGGACTTGAAGGGGCACTGAACACAGCACTAGAAAATATAAAAAGGTATGTATATATATAAAAGGTATATCAAAGAAAGTTTGTGTAGCAATAGGAGAAAAACTGCCAGCAAAACCTGGACCTGATAAGGTGAGAGGAGACTTCAAACTGCTGAGGGAGCCAGCTAATAAGGTTTTCCAGGAAAGTGCTTTTGTAGGTGTTGCTATCAATGAGTGCTGGTCACCTTTCAAGAACCATCTCTTAAGAGTGTAGGAGCAGGCAATTAGATTCTATGATGCTTATGTGTCACTTCCAGCTTGAGCTATCCTATGATTCTGTAATAAATGAGACTGTTCTGTAGCAGGTAACATGGACTGTTAAACTGCTGAAACACGAATTATAATAAATTCTTAGTTCCACACAGAAGATATATTGCCTTTTCCCCATAACAAAATCTGGATTATAGCACCATAGACACCTACAGCAACTACAACTTACCTCATCCAATCCTTTCACCTAGATAGACCTCTCTTAAGTCATGTTATTCCAGAACCAATTTTCAGATATTACTGTTCCAAGTTACTAAAATCAGTAGCCTCAACACTAAATAATCCTCCACTGTTTATTTTTTTTTCAAATTTTCCTGAGATCTATCTTCTTTTCTTGTGCTTAATAGTTACTCTCCTGTGTATCCGTTCCCATACCTTCTTTTCAGTTTCAGCAATGAATTCTATTTTCCACTGTTCTCCTGTATTGGACAGTCTGCACATTAGATTGCAAGCATAGCATTATCTTATATAGATGTAGGTATTTTTAATCACATCAGACTTGCTAGCTCTTGTCAAAGTAACTTTCCCATACTGCGTTCATTTATCTTTTTTTTGCGCAGATAAATCTGTATTTTCCTGGTTTCCATCACACCAATGTATCAGATATTAAAAATATCCCAATGTCTTGTTCTGTCTCACTAGTAATAATTTCCTTTTATTGTGTTCTTTTAGCTCTCTGAAGGCTTTTCCCTCAATTATTTAAATGGCATTAGTTCCTCATATTTAGGCCACAGAATAACGTTGTGTAAAAATAGGTTTGATAGTATCATTCTCTGGAGCAGATATTTCAAAATCTTGCTCTGATATTAAATGTCATTGGAGCCTCTAGTTCTACTGGTCTTTCAATGATTCTGTATTATGAATTATTTTTCAAATTTACTTTTTTTTAATTTTCTTTTGAAAATTTTTTGCATTGCAGGTGCTTCACACTTGGATGTTTTGTGAGACTAATTAGAACCTATCTCTAAAGAGGAAAAAATATTAACTGAATCAAAATAAAGTTTAAGCTAGAAATATATATAGAAGTCTACTGAACAAAAATATAATGAAAATAATATAATTCTTATGGCATGGAGGTGTCTAGTGCCATTGATAGCAGTCACAGAATGGCAAGCACAGAAAAACAGACAATAAAGCAATGTCACAATTTAGATGGCTTCAAACAAACTAGATGTAACAAAAATTACTTTGAAATATTTAAAGAACTGCTTGTAGAAGGGATGTAAACATATTTTTGAGGAAATTATGAAAAATGGGTGAAATCCTAGAAAATTTTTATTTGTTGATAAAATAGAAGGAGACTGACTCATTTTTTCTGTTATCCTCAGAAATATATGGAAGAAAAATATGCCCATCCACAGGAAATAAATTCAATATCAGTCAGCATGGATTAATCAGAAACAAACATCAATACAATTTATTTTTTTTCTGTGGTAGACTGGCAAGGTTGAGAGTTGAGAGTTAGGAAATATTATGTGCTGTAATCACAAAAAAGTTTTTCCATGGACAAAGCTATACTTGATATCTGCAAGAAAACTGAGAGAAAATGGTAGGATGCACATTCATAAATGGGTACAAGACTAGTTGGAAAAACATACCAAACTGTTATGAAGGGGTCCTTTGTCACCTGAGGATGAGTAAGGTGACATTTTCTGCTTGTCTGTATTGGTCAACAGTTACTAATTATTTTCATTAGTAGTCTCCAAAATTAAATAAATAATCATTTTATTTTGCCTCTCTAATTTTATGAGACTGAAAACTGAAAGGATAGAGAAAGAACTGAAAACGATTTTGATAATTTGGAAAGAGTTTAAAAAATATTCAAATCAATAAATACACTTAAGTATTGTAATTAGGTTTTTAAATTTTATTAAGACTTTGACAGATAATCCCTATAGATTTCCCAAGAGCGCTTAGATTATGACAGATTGTCAGCTAGTCTGCTGGAATGGAAACAGACTAATATACTTGATTGTCAGTAGAAGGTATTACTCATGACACCACTATCAGCCAGATGGGTAAAGGAAGAGGAAACTATCCATTCTAATCTTGCAAATTTATAAAGACACTTACAATGTTGAAATGAAGGTGCCATGAAAATATGACTCAACCACATAATTCATATGAGAGAAAGAGTGAAAGGCTGAGAAATGTTTTAATCAAATCAGGAGATCATATCTGGGAGTTCTGAATATCTCAACATTGAAATATTTCTATCAGATTTCCAAAGATTTCTTATTGTTATTTCATGGGCAGAGCGATCATGAAATTATAGAGTTCTCGATAATTGGTGAAATCAGGAGATACATCAATAAGACTCTTACATTGGACTTCCAGAGGGCAGACTTTGGCCTATTTAGGAGGCTTACTCAGGGAATACCTTGGGAAGGATGCCTTAAAGACAAAGGAGTTCAGGAAAGCTGGGTGTTCTTCAAAACAGAGTTTTTGAGGGCACAAGAACAGACTGTCCCTGTGTGCCGAAAGAGGAGCCGATGAGGCAAACGCCCAGTCTGGATAAGCAAGGAGGTTTTGGATAAACTCAGGAGTAAAAAGAAGATATATCATTCTTGGAAGGAGGGTCAGGTCCCTCAGGAAGTATTTAAAAAGGCTGCTAGAGAATGTAGGAA
>VXBB01019025.1:301020-329022 GCA_013399915.1 Illadopsis cleaveri
CTATAACTTCCTGAAGGGTAGTTGTAGACAGCTGGGAGTTGGTCTCTTTCTCCAGGCCACAACTGACAGAATGAGAGGACACAGTCTTGAGCTGCATCAGGGGAAATATAGGTTGGATATTAGGAAGAAGTTTTTCACTGAAAGAGTGATTAAATACTGGAATAGTCTGCCCGGGGAGGTGGTGGAGTCACCATCCCTGGATGTGTTTAAAAAGAGACTGGATGTGGCACTTGATACCATGATCTAGTTGAGGTGTTAGGACTGGGTTGGACTCGATGATCTTGAAGGTCTCTTCCAACCTACACATTCTGTGATTCTGTGATTCTGTGATCCTTTACCCTGTGGAGACTAGAGGCGAGCAGTCATATTAAGGTGACTTACTAACCTTCAAATAGCAGTGTCAAAAGATCAGTAAATTCAACTTTGAAGAGCTTTCAAAGAGAAAGTGTCTGATGCTTTGGAAACAGAAGAAAAAAAATTATGTTTGATGCTAACTTGATCCATAAAATGAAGAAAGATGGGTTGAGAGGAAGGAAAGTAACTTGAGTAATACTGTGATAAGGGATAAATAATGAAATTAATGATGCTATTTCTTCCAATACCATTCTTACTTCAAAATCTGTATGTATTCTTCGTTGAGGAAAAGTGAACAAAAACCAGATATAATGTCTTGCAGGTTTAGTGTATTGTGTGGTAGGAGGACAATTTCTGGGGAAAACAGTTCTTTACTAAATGTAGATTAGTTTGTTTATAACTAGTTCTAGTAGAGAGTTCTTATTGTAATTAAAATGAAAATGTTTTTCTTCAAATATTAGTGAAAACTTATATTTTATGCAGTCCCATTTTTGTCAACCAGTTCTGCTTTAAAGAATCAATAATTGAAAAACAAAGATGGGTTTCGTCCTATCTTATTTTGGCCACCTAAACAGTCACTTGCTTTGTGATTAATTTACTGCATCAGTTTCCAGTGTTCTTGATGACTCTGTACAATACCTGTAAAGCTGGACGTGAAGCACAATGAAACCCTACAGCCAATCCATATCCTTTGGGACAGACAGCAAGAATATATGTGTACATATAAAAACAATACTACATGTCTCTGCCTGTGTAATTAAAAACCTGAGGTTGTGGTTTAATCTGATATGAAGACATTTAGATGCATGTGTCTAGACATCAGTACCCAGAGAGATGTCTGAGGTCTAAGCTTTGATTTATAGTGAGTAGAAATCTAGTGAACGGAGTTTAGAGACCTATTTAGCTGGGAACCTGGCAGATGCTGGATCTTTGTCTAGATCCGTGGAATGGATTGACCAGTGGTGAGGACTTGAACATGTGTAGAAAGCCAAATCTGGAAGATTTAAATCTTGCACTCAGCTTGGCCTAATCTGTAATGACATTTAACTTATGGAGGTAAGCATGTACTGAGAAACAGTAGTTCTCACAGAAGAGGAAGACATTCTGACAACTACACATTTGCAGGAAAAAAAGCTCAGATGACCAACTTTAAATATAAATTGACAGCTAAATGTTTAGCTAGTATCATGGCATCAGTATAAATATTGTGTTGGCCAACAGCTGTCCTGAAGGCCTCACAATAATAATTAATCCCCTTTTTGTAACTGAAAGATAACTGATTATGTAAGTGCCTTGATTATATAACCTAACCAGTGTGGACCATTGATGAGCAGACCTAGACCATTGGGGACTGTTGGAATCCTAGAAACTTAGAGTTTGGAGTTTTAGTGTATAGTAATACATAGGAGTCAAGATGGAGGATTTGGGGTGTTGTATTTGTCCTTCTTTGCCTTCTTCTTCCTTCTTCTTCATGGATTTAGGTAGTTTTCTATAATTGGATGAGAAAAAGTCCACATTGCAGGCCTTGGGTGTTCATTATTGAGTCAAAAACATAAATAATGTAGATGTCACTTATTGTTATTGGGGGATTATTACTTAAAAGACCTTGGAAAGAGTTAGAAGCACTCCATTTTATCTCATTTCCTTAGCTTGCTACTTAGGCTCACACCTTGTGAGCCTATAAATACTGTAAATAGATAAGATATAATAAACATTCCAAGTCTGAACTCTAGCTTGGCATTTCCCAAGTATTATTCATCCTGACCTTGGCAGAGAAGAAAAGCCAAAACCTTTACAGGGGACAAGAGCAGCCATTGGCTGGCTGACCAGATGGCAACTGGTTCAACCAATGAGGATTGAACACGCAGACCTTCATGTCTATATAAGAAAGAGAGCACTCAATAAAAATCGGATCTTGTGCATGAACATTGGTGTGTATTATTACATTTCTGCCTCCAAAATCAAAGCAACATATATAAGACTCTAGTACAAAACCAGACAAGAATAATGAGCTCAGAACAGAGTAAGGGAAGGGAGAGAGATTAATTTGATCTTCACTGTCATGTTGCCAGTGACTGTATTGGAGCAGAACTACATTTTGGCTGAAATAGGTCAGCTTAGCAAGAAGGTTTGGATAAGGTGTACCAATTTAATAATAGTGATTCATACATTAAAATTCAAGGATGTGATTCCTCAGACTGATCTCTTCTCAGGAAAAGAACTCTTGCTATGAGCAACATTTCAGCTGTGCCATCGTCCATTTGTAGTCCTAAACTCCCCCATATTAGCTACACATTTTCTAAAGTTTTAGCATTTATTCCCAAGATAAGAAAAAAAACTTGGAAAAATATCAGGACAGCTTCATATTTTTAAAGAGAAATGTTCTTTCTTTGCTTACACTCCTGACAGTGAAAGCAGATGAACTCACCCTAACCCTGAAGTGATTTCTTCATGGTAGTAAGTCACGATGATAAGAACATTGGCTTACTCTTATGCTAACAATCTCAGCATCTTCACTACTAGTTAAAGACAGTTCATGTCCAGTCAGCTTGGAAGGAGGATATAATTATCAAGATTTGTCTAGAAAAGAAAACCAAAGATAACCCTCAGTATGGTAAAGGAACATGAGAAGGCACTGAATGTTGCTTTTTAATTTGAAACTTTTTATACCAAGGATGAATCTGCATAAATCTCATAGTTTGAAGATTATTATCACTTCTTCTAGCTATTCTTTTACTTCAGAGATGAACAGAAGCCAAGGCAGATGGCTGGACCAAATAAAAATATTTTTGCAGGAAGTTATATTGACTTTTCCTCGCCCACTACTATAGGCTCACACCAATGACAGTATTTAACACAGAGCTTAGCTGGGCAATATTTATTTCCAGAGGGTCTCTGGACATGTGCAAAATCACATTAAATGGAAGCTTAGAGCTCTAATTTCTAGCAAAGTTTATTTCGTTTGGAATGTCAAAACCAATTTTTGGTTGTTTATTTAACACTGATTATTTTTCTGTACTTGTTTTATGCAATCTAAAAGTTTCATCTAAGCTTTGCACTTCATCACTCACAGTTTATGCAATGCAGGCTAATTTTAGTAAATATTTAAAATTCTTTATCTGATGTTAGTGAATATACTCTGTAGTTGAATGATGAGGATTTCTAGAATTGTGGTCATCCAGATGACAGCAGCTGTCTGGATGTCACAGAAATAGATAAAAGTTAGCACATTTTTTGGTAGACACTTGAAAGTATTCTGCAACCCTATGTATTTTTTGTCTCACTATCTACAGCCAAATGGATAATGATAAAACTGTTCTCTCTTAAATGCAACTTTTAAAATTAAGAACCGTTCATGAAATAATGATTTTTTTTTTTAAAAAAACCCCTTCTATGGGAATAGGTGGTTTCTACAGAGCTTTATAATAATTTTTGTTTAATTTAAAAATAAATAGATGGAATAAATTTGTGTTGTTGAAGAGAATACCAAACATTCATTTCCTAAGTTCAATTTCATTCTAAACTAGCAAGCACTTAACACTGTCAGCCCCTTGTGCTTTTAACTGAATAAAGGTCAGATAATCAGAAATCTGAAAGGACAGCTCATTTATCATCCTTTGATAAATGTGTCAGTAGCTAATCTTTAGCCATGGATGATAACACTACACAATGAAAAGTTAATGGATTCAAAGCACTGAATTTACCACAACATGGATGTAATGATGCTGTAGGGCAGAAAGTTCAATTTTATTCCCTATTTTATATGAAATTATATTTTTGTCTGAAAGCATTAATTACCACAATCCAAAAATTATTCTGATAAATTATGTTCCGCAGAGGACAAGAATGATCTTGATAAGAAATTGTAATTATAGAACTGATTGAAGTATTATTTCAATAATCTAACGTAGTATTTCTATTGCAGCAAGCTAATTGCTGAATCCCCATCAGTTTAAACATTACTCCTAAATGTCTCTCACTACAAATTTATATATACCATTTTAGTAGCACATGTTCTCATTTATATCTCATCTATGATTAATCTAAGATCAAAATTAGTATAGTCATACTAGACCTAAAACTGAGAGTGAGAATATGTCTCCTTTAGCTGTATCTTGTCAGCCTTAGGTCATCATCAAATTCAAGCATTAGAAATATTCTAAGGCACCTCAAATGACCAAAAATATACATTTAGACTGTTGTTGTTCATTTATTTTCTCAAAATTTTATGAAACTTTTTATTTTAATCTAATTTTGTATGTCTCGTAAAACATAAGAAAGAATATTCTGAAGAAGATGAGTGGTAAAGAAAAGTTATACACAGCACTTACTATATTCCTTTAATAACAGAAGAAAATGTCTAACATATAAATTTATATTGATGAACACAGCAGGTCTCTACTTTTCCTTTATCTTCTCTATCTCTCTGCAAATGTTCTTGGCAGAATCTCATGAAGACTATTTTTTTCTAGATTTGGCAAAATAGAGGACTATTTTTCTAGATTTTTTTCAGATCATGCAGTTATGGTTAACACTCTTGAAGTTTACTGGTCTGCTGTTCAGGCTGGAGGGTCTTCAAGGAAGCATATGGTATTCTCTTAGATTCTGTTGAGATTGAAAATATTTGAGAAGGTCCCATACAGGACAAGAATGACGATAGAGACAATATCTTGTGTTTCAGTGATGGAAAACACACTGAAAGAAGTCTGGAGAAATTAGTCAAAATACTTTGCCACTTCACAGTCACATTTTTCCACAGAAGGGAAAGATCAAGACCTAAGTGGTTTATGTTCTGGTTTACAGTATGACTCAAGATTTTTTTACATTTATTACTTTACTTTAAAAAGGCCAAAGAAAATATATCTTATTAATTAGCACATGAATTAGCTTTATTTCCTTAATTCTAAGAAGATTCAAGTAACTATATCTATCTTATAAGGCAGTCTAGTCAGCACAAAGGAAAGAGGAATGTGGCTAGAGTACATATCTAATGCTTTAAATATCGTAAGAACCACTTTTATCCAGTTGTCAGGTATATTTTGCGCTGTAATAGTTTGTAGATATATTGTGGAAATCAGAAATATAATTTCCTGGCAGGATAATTTTTCAGGTATCATTGTTATAAGAGAAGCATTAAGCTTATTGTTCATTGTGTATCAGCCTTGCAAACTCTGTTATGATATTTGAGTCAAACAGTAGAACAGGGACTTTCTTAAAAAAAAAAATTCAAGAAACATGGGAAAACAAAGAAAAGAAAATATTTTGATTGATCTTTTTTCTTTTTTTTTCTACCAGATAGCTTAACTGACACCTTTGGTACGTATATAAAAGAAGGCTTGAGACCATTTACAGTAAATTCATAAATATGAGTGGTTAAAAAATATTTTCTGGACAACATTGGAGTAAAGAAAAAATACAATAAAAGCTAGAAAATAATTTATAATCACATGAATACTCTTCTTTCTAAGTCTTTTGAGAACAAAACAAAATGCTTGCATAATGTATTTTTTCTCCTTTTATGAGTATTTTGTAGTTGGACTTAATTTTTATTCCCTATCTCAAATATTTTAGTAATTGATTTTCTTATAAATTGTTCTTAGACAATAAGTTAATAATATATCATTCAATTGGGAATAGCTTGGTGTTATAATGAGTGAATATGAATTCTGATTATTACCAGATAATCATATATGAAATGTACAAATTAATTAATGGTAAAAATAGGATTTCTGTTATCTTACTTAAACATTTATCCAAAGGACATTGAATTTGTGGCTTATGCAAAATTAACTGAAGCACTTAAAAATTATGTTAAAAATATTAAAGAACCAAAATACATGAAAACAAACAGAAAACACAAAAATTATATTAATGGAAACTCATGTGCTTGCTTCAATGGTTTTACTTCCTATATGGTATTATACGACAGTCTGCAATGAGAGATTGTGTCAGGAAAACTCCTTCAAAATGAAGGAAGTTTTTTTAATACTCAGAGTAGAAACAGGAAGAATAACTAGTGGCTTGAGCACAGTTAAGGCAATTTAGTAACAACTGCAGACAGAGCATTAAAATTTTGATATTGAATTCTTGGCTAAAAATCATTAGATAGGGTATGTTTTAAGAAGAAATGTTTCCAAAATGAAATATAAATTTTCTGTGCCTGTTCACTTTAAACAGAGATAGAAATTTTAGAAAACGTAATTCTAGGTTCATCCAAACTTCTGAGTATTTCAAAGTTTTATTTCTATTCCACTACACTACAAATTTGACAAAGGTGACTGTTTCTCATTAAAAATATAGGGATATATTTAAAAAACTACTGCATGATCCTGACTATGTGCATCACATGAAATCCAAGGAAAGGGTCAAATTCTTTTTTTATAAGTATAATCTTAAAACTTTTAAGTATATGACTCATAAACAATTGCTGTAATATTGCTTTAAGATACAATTCTGAATCATATTCGGGAGGGCTTTACAAGCGATTGGTCAGATCTGGAGTGTCCTTCACAATTTTAAGACATTATGCATCCACCCACTTACAATATTCTATCAAGACAAAGTACATTAAAATCTCAGTCTTTCACTAGATCTATCTATCACTAGTAATATCAATGATCTCAAAATGCAGGATGAAAAAGAAAAAAGAAACAGAAAAGGAGAATGGTTTAAAATTATACATTGTCTTATATGGGAGGTGCCAGGTGCAAACTCTTACTTTGTTTTTGTGGATTTCATATCACCCTAGGGCTTCAGTCTGACTCAGAGCCTAAGGATTTTAATAATCGTGATGGTTCACATTCACTGAAGAAAACAGATGTTTTCAAAATTCTTTTAAGCAAATGGGTCTGGGATTAGATAATAATAGGAACAGGGGGATAATGTGAAAATGAACAAAGGTGCTCAGAGATGTTTGTGAGAGACTTGGAAAACATATATTTTATGGTTACTTTTGTTTTTTGCAATGAACCAAGTATAAAAAGTACATTTATGTTGTCTTGTTGCAGATGGATTCTCTCATACATTATTGCTGTTGCTATTGCTATTGTTATTATTAATATTACTACTCCTGCTATTGTTCTGCAGATAATGTAATGTAAGATGAAAAACCCAAGAGATTGGGAGATATGCAAAATAAACTCTCAGACCATATTTTCTTTGAGAATAATGTATATCAATTGTGAAGCTATGAAATGAGCAAATTGCAAAGCCATTATGAAAGGAGCTAGCCTACTAGCTCAAATCCAAATTACCCTCTCCACATCTTC
Source organism: Illadopsis cleaveri (assembly GCA_013399915.1). Lineage (NCBI taxonomy): Eukaryota > Metazoa > Chordata > Aves > Passeriformes > Timaliidae > Illadopsis > Illadopsis cleaveri. The sequence goes on from VXBB01019025.1 coordinate 308,643, forward strand.
CTTGAAAATTGCTTAAAGGAAAAAAAAAATAAATTATCTCTGAAGCAAATTTATCTTCAACCCTAGATGTTGAATTACGTGTATATCTATGACAATGCTTACTGTAGACAACAATTGGAAAATCAGGGATTTTTTTACATTTTTTTGAACATCACAGCTTTGTATCAGATTTCCTACCACAATGTTAAAATTATATGTTCCCTTTTTCCATTTATTCTGCCTTTCACTATTCTGATTTTAGATAATTTTTCTTTCTGTCTTCATTTTTAAATCGAACCCCTGCTCTTCCTAACCCCTGCTATCTTTCATGATTTTCTGTCCTTTAAATTCTGAGCAATGGAAATGGCAGTTTAAAGTTTTTGAAGATCTTTCCTGTCTCTTTCCAACTCCTATCTACTTGGCTGTGAATCTCAGAACCATAGAATGGCTGACATTGGGAGGGAACTTTGCAGTTCATGTTGTTCAATCCCCTTGTTCAAGCAGAGTCAGGAGATAACCAGCTCCTCAGGTACTTATGGGTACATCCCATCAGGACAGATGGATTTATGTAGGGACAGTTTTTTAAAGTACTACCTGATCTCATTCTCTTCTACCAAGAATAAGTCTTCCTGGCTCCAGAATTTCTCTTCATGTCCAGGTCCTTGGATTTGCGGAGAAAAAAAAATTGATATAGTGGAATTGAGCTCATCCTCAGAAAAGTATCCAATAACACCCAGCTGAGTGTTTTAGTTGATTCTCTTAAGGAAAGAGACACTGTCCTGAAGTGCCTTGACTTGAGGAGCAGGCTGTGCAAATGCCATGAAGTTAAGAAGGCCAAGTTCAAGGCCCTATGTCTGGGGGCAAGTTAAAAAATTTTGATTCCTCACAGGTGCAGCAAGCACAGAACTGAAGTCTCTCCCTACTTGGGAATATCTCAGGACTAAGCTGTTGTATGGTGAGAAGGTAACACTTTCTACCACAATGCTTTTTTCTTGAGAGAAGGGTTATGACAGGGATGTTGCTATTGAGTGTGGGCTTGATGTAGTTTAAGCATGGATTGGCTTGGGTTTGTGCAGAAATTTAAAAACAGACAGATGTGTTGGAATTTCCACATAACAGCTAGACGAATGCAGGCAGCAATCTTTGGCAGGACTTATGGTTATTGTAAAACCAGACACAGTGTGGTCTAGAAGAAGCTTTACTGAGGAAGAAGTTTTACTGGTGAAGGCCAGTCTCAATCAGACTTTCAACTGACTAAATAATAGATTTTCATACCTTGCACTGGGCTTTGATGTTCACTTGTACTTTATGTTGCATTTTACAGTTCATTAGTACTTGTTTGAATCTAAATCTAAGGAGTTAATTTTTACTGCTTTATATTTCTGGGCTGCTAAGAAAGAAGTATTTTGCTTGGATTTTTTTAATGGCTTCTTCTACTGCATCTCCAATAGCAAGGATGACAGAAGAAAATTTATACAGTGATGATATACATCACTTAAAAAGTGATGACAAAACATTTCCACTATAATTTTAAGTCACATTTGATGCAGCTGTTAAAGATATGATAATTTCACGTGAGGAGCATTTTTTTTTTACTTCTGGCTTTGTCAGCTGGTTTTATCATTGTCATAATTTATATGTACTTTAAGCAAGATGTCATTTGTAGCAAAATTACTTACCTCAAACATTTTAGCTATCACTTTTTGCTGTCCTCAAATATTCTTCATTTCGGAAAGCTTTTGCTATGCATGTGATTGCTCATACCAAACCCTTCTTTTCCTTCAAATATGTCTCACACCTTTGCCAATAAACAGGATCACTGACATTGTCAGTCTCAAGGAATTTTTTTTTTTTTTTGGTCAGGTATTGGGCTATTTAACTATTTAACAGAACTGGAAATTATTTTGTGTAGTTTAGAATTCCTTTATAATGTATTTGTGCTTCTAATGTTTAGCAAATAGAATCTATTTACTTACAATATGATGAATTTCACGATGTGAGATCCCAATTGAGAACTGTGTATAAGATGGATTAAATCAGAAACTATAGATATCCCTAATTGTCCATGACTAGACCTACATAGATATACTTAGGCTAATAGCACAGACATTCTGATAATTAATTAATTTAACCCAGTAATTCATTAGTGATACCCAGTAACTTTTGAACTGTCATTTTCAGCATAAGAGACACACTTGAAAACTGGAAGACTGAGGCAACTCTAAGACACTTACTAGTTCCAGCCAACCCAGAATATGCTAATTACTAGCTGGAAAATGTGAATTGTTACATGTAGTAGAATATATAGCAAAGCCACCCAAGAACTGATCTGCTAGCCTGTGGAAATGTTGCCACTATTTGCAGAATACATAGAGGTTTCACAAGCATAGATCTTAGTCACTCAGAGGAATTTTGATAAGGAAGAGAACTGCTCTGCCTATATTTTTTTTAACAAAATAGGCACAGAGGTAGGAATTGTAGTAGGAATTTGCAATGGACGTTTGCCTCCAACTGAAAAGAAAGTATTTTTTCCCCCTATAATTTCTTCTACCATATTCCTACTAATTCTTACATATTATTTAGATTTTTTTTTCATATGTGAACTTTATAAACCTTTATTATAGACATACCAATAAATGGCTTTTGCATTAAAAGTAACTATCTGATCAATAATGACGATAATGCCAAACAGTTATTGTGTATTTAACATTCAAAATAGAGTGAGAAGTGGCAAAATGAAGAAAAAAAATTACTTAGTTCTCTTAGTTGTAGCCAAAAAGAATTCCAAATCTACCTTGAGGCTGCCATGAAGAAAATCTATCATGTAAGCAGCCACCTGTGAACAGTTTCTACAAAATTTGGTGGAGGGCATTTATCATTCCTCAATTAAAATGTCAAATCTAATTAGACTTCCCCTCAACACACTATATCTTACACAGTGGTACAATGAGAGAAAGACTTTCTCTTGAATTACTAAAAAGCAAAGGGGTTATCTGTGAAAGCTCCAAGAGGAGCAAGGGAGCCTTTCTGTAGCATTTCCAAATACAAGGGAGTTAATTCATCAGATGTTTACAGCCCATAAAGTACCTATGGATTTGATATTTTACCTGGATGAAGGACACATTCATTCTCATAAGACTCCAGACCAAATTGTTCTATAATTAGGAGAGATGTGTCCAAGATTCACAGGTTGTTTTCATAGTGACTGGCATCATATATTGGCTGTTTGGCAGAGTGGAGACTTCACTATTCATTTTTTGGTACTTGCTTTTAATCCAGTATGACACATCTTAACAAAGCTAAACACCAAATGATTAACAGTATGTTCTTTCAAAAAAGAGTTTCAAGCATCTTTCTTTTCTAATAAGGGTTGTTGAGCCCAGCCTGCCAGTCTGAGTAACAGAAAACACAGTGGAAAGCAAAATGTTAAATATTATTACCAGTAACCTAAACAATTTCAGAGAAACACACATATTTAAAGAAAAATTCAAACATTTTATAAAATCCACCACTGTTAGCTACAAGAAATAAACTAAAAGATACCAAATCAGTAAATATTCTCTTCTTCCTGATCTTCTGAAAAACTGCAAGTGTCACGTGCAGAAATGCATAATGCAGTCTAATGATTTGAAGACATGAATCACTATACTAATATCACTCTGTAGGCTGGTCAAATTGTATCTGTACATATTATTCACTTTCCTCAACTCAATTTAAAATTCAAACTTTAAAAATAATGCTTTTATCGAAATGGACAAGTCAGAGTAGTTATAGAGATAACACCTCTTTTTTCCTCCTTTTTTCCAACCTCCATTCATTCCAAATTGGGAAATTGAATTTGGAGTTTTTCTGGAGCATTTTTATTTCCGGTTGTCATTGTTAGAGTTTTAGCTCTGGATTTTTTTTCCAAAATTGACTCTCATTTTTATATTTATAAAATATTGCTAATTGTCAGAATCTAGTACTGTGGAGGTTATTTTAAATATTCCAAACAAGGAGGTTTTAATTTTTAATATCAAATTTACTTTCTAATGAATATTTTATGTTACATGGGACTTTGACTTTGCAGAACAACACAGCAATATAATGAAATCACAAGACAAACAAAATATAGCAATTATAATATACAGTTGGATAGTAATACAGATGTGATTCCTATTATAAGTCTTTGTAAGCTCACCATTGTGATGCTGGGGTTGGTCATCTCCAGAAAGAATATGTGAGTTGAAGACAGTTTTGCTCTCTTCAGACTTAATTTTGTTGTTTTTTAAAATTTTTTTGGGAGCCATGTGTTCACACACCCATGCAGGACTTACTGGCTGGGGAAGATAATACTTTGTATTAGCTATTGTGGGGAAGGCCATTTGCACAACTGCTTGACACAACCAACAGATAAAGTTAATTACTTGAAGTAAAGGTTCCTCTCTGGTCCCCTTTCTGTTTTGCTTCCTTTGCAAGAGCTGTGCTCCTGTAAAGGACAGCATAGAAGAGCAGAGATCCACCCTGAGGCCCATGGAGGGCCCCAGGTCGCAGCAGGTGGGGATACACAGCAGGAAGCTGCAAACTGTGGGGACACAATGCAGAAGCAGATGCTGACAGGAGCTGCAGCCCACGGCAGATCCCTGCTGTAGCAGTGCATTTCTGGTGGTCTGCACTCTGTGGAGAGGGCTCACACTGGAACAGTCATTGAAGAACTGCTACCCATGTGAAGGAGCAGTTCACGAAAGACTGTAACCCTCATGAAGAACCCCATGCTGGAGCAGGCGAAGAAGTGCAAGGAAGGTGAAGCGGCAGGTGCAAAGTAATACAAGCAAACTGCAGTCCCTGTTCCCCATCCCCCACATGCCACTTAAAGGGAGGAGATAGAAGAATCAGGAGAAAAGGAGTTCAGTGTGAAATATGAACAATGTGAAATTGATCCTGTGAAGAAAGAGGGAGGGAAGGCATTCTCAGTTTTGTCCTTTTATCTCACCATCTAACTATTATTGCTGGAAAAAAATTAATTGCTCATTCTCCAAGTTGAGTCTTCTTTGCCCATCATGGTAATAGCAGAGTGATCTCCTCATCTTTATTTCAACCCACAAGCATTTCCCTCACATTTTCTCCTCCACTCATGCTAGGGAGGGAGACTGATGGAGTGGCTTGGTGGACATCTGGTAGCAAACAAATCTTAACCTAATGAAGCTATCTTCTCCAAACCTTCTTTTATTGGTTAGTCACACAAATAAAGTTGAGATCAACAACTATTCCTTGGTATTCCACATAATTATTGTCTGTAACTAGAAAAATGTTTGGCAGTGAGTGCTCCTCTTCTGTTAATAGTACAGTTTTCCTAGAAAATGAACATAAAGAAATGCAGTATGTAACAAAGTATAAACCTAAAATTCTCTCTTGCTCATTAATATTTTTTCTGTCATGGATGAGAGAACAAAATGTCAAAAAAATGTAAGGACTGGGAAGAACACTTTCTATGTGGAAACACAGAAAAATATTTTTTTACTTTCATCATTTTTGGCAGGTGTTTTGACAGCCCCCAGTCACTAAAAATATTAACAGTATGTCAGAAAGTTAATGGAAACTCTTCACTTAATGTGTGTTCATCAGTTGGAAGGTACAGGGTGCTAATTCAAAAAAGAAGATATATTTGGGAAAATGTAGGAAATTAACAAAGTATCTACATTCTGAGCAAAATTATTCTCCACTATTCCTTCCCCTTCACCAAAATTAAGATGCTTTAAAATTAAATTTCTACTTCTGGTAAAGTATGTTCTTTATTTGCAAGTACATCTATTCTGCTGTTAACTGTTTTCAGCTCCTACTTCTATTTACATTTGCAGCTCAGATGCTTGGCTGGGTCTTGATAAATTTTCAATGTACTTCCTTCACATTAAACCAGCTGTGGTCCTGCTTAGCCATAAATCTTAGAAATTATTAATTTTCAGGGGGTTACTTCCCTGTGTCATGATTATATTTTATGATTATATTTTATAGTTGTTATCTGCTATGGGATTCTCAGGTAATTTCTTGGAAACAGCGTTAAAGTTTACGTTCTTGAGAGCTTTCAAGAGATGAAATACTGATTTCCATTAGTGAGTACGCAGTTAACAGACACATGAAAGTATCAGCCAATAATTCAGATAATAACAACAGCAATCATCATGCACCAAAAGGCATATGAATTATTTTAAAATACAAGCACTTTTAAGACATTTTTGCATTAAAAAAGTTATAAAACAGATAGCAAAGTCAGTTCTGTCAAATGCATGCTATTTCAGTTAAATTTATTTGATGCTTTGTCGTGGTGTCAGTGTCTCTTTGCCTCGGCCAGCCCTGGCACCACGGCAGAAAGGGCACGGTTCGGTAGCTGGATGAACCTCGCCAATCCCTTGGGTTCTGGTTTGCCCGCAGGAGTGAAGCGACGACAGCAGGAAAGAAGGAGGGAGTCTGCTCAGGGTTCAACCACTGGCTTTATTCATCCCCCAGTGGGGACAACCTCAGCTCAGGTTGTCTGCCTCGGCAGAGACCCCTCAGCAGAAGCAGCCCCTTTGCAGAAAGAGCAGGAAAAAAGCGGGAAACCCCCAAATGCAACATCTTTTATTGGAGGGGAACTTGGGGATGGGTTTAACTGAGGACAAACCAGGGATCATGTGGGTATGGCTCTGCAGATGAATTACACATATTAGAACAAATCAATAACTCGGACGGGGAGACAGCCAAAGTCTTGTCCAATCACTCAAGGCCCTCACTGGAATTTTCTAGACTTTTGGGAGAGGCCCCAAAGTGATAGACAAGACCCAGAGGCTGTATAACTTATGATTGACACATAACTAGGGTTGGGGTAAAATCAAGACGGGTTGAATATGGGTGACATGGGGCAAACCATTACAACTTATAAAAAACAATATAAAACAAGGAACAAATACATACATGAAACTGATAAAACCAAAAACACACCACTACAATGCTTTGTCAGAGCATGAGACTGTTTCAATATAGGTCACATCTAAATGAGTCTGTGATAATTTCTGATTTATAAATGTGTATTAACTATGCAGAAATGTAACAGGTATAAACCGCATAAGTTTATCTGTATTCCATTAATTTTCATGCAAGTAACTTCTATTTACATTCTTTGCTTTTCATTTTTTATTCTTTCAAAAGATCTTTTTTTTGTGAAGTGGAACTGGGATGTGGCATAGTAGTTAGCCTCTATAATGAAACTTCTGAAAAAAACTCAACCAAACAACCATTTCCCAGGAAAAAAGACCATTAAGAAGGCAAGTGATTGATCACCCCTCCAGAGAGAAATATAGAGGTGTTTCACAGAGAATCAACTTACGCAGACTAGATTTTTACCAACAAAATGCGTTTATCCTTATCCTTATAAAAATGTCTTGGGATCTCTTAATGAACATTAGTTACCAGGGCACTGATACCAATTTCTAAAGTAATTTCTCTCTCAAACATGTTGTCATCTTGATAAAACATGATACTACTGCTTGCTGGGAAAGCAATTCATTGTGTTTGCAATGTGCAGACAAATCATTCTGATGGGAAACAAAGAATCAAAGAGTCTCTGCAGAGAAACTCATGCTGATTAAAAATCCTGTCTTCACTAGCTTTTACAGACAAACTATATTATATGGAAATGTTGCCACAACCTTTAGAAATTCAGATCAAATTAAGACCAGTATACTACCACATTAAATTTTACAAGAGGCAAGAAAGATATTGTGCACCTTATTTAAATGTGATTTTATTGAACTACATGACTATTATAACAACACTTAAAGTAATTAAATATGGTACTTATTACAGCAATTAGGGGTGATAGCATTATTTACTAGAAAATTTCCTTATGTTTGCAAGGGTAACACCTTTTTTCTACCTGTCTGACAACTTAGCCAAAATTAGCTGAACTATAATAATCTGAACATTCAGCTTCTGAATTTATATGTGTGGTTAAAAATAAACAATAAAAGTAAAAAAATCAAGAACACAATGCTAGACATTTCTCTGAAACAGGCTGAAGGAGTATACCTGAGTTTTTATCCATGTTAAAGATGTTTAGAAATTTCTTTAAAGACCTTTTGCCCTATGCTTTAAATTAAAGAGAAGAAATTTGTCAGGAAACATGGATTTTTGCTAAGTTTGTAAACAACCCCACAATTAAGCCAAATTACACATCTTTTAAGAAGTTTGCAATGCACACATATTCAATTGGAAAGCAGAATTTTAAAGCTCCATTCCCTAAGTACTCCCAGCTGAGCATGTTCTGGCCAGGTCTCAGCAGATATTCATGCTTCATGGAATCTCTGTGTCAGAATTAGAGGCAGCAGCAAAAAGTTTCTTCCCCTTGAACAACAGTTGGCAAATCTGTATTTGTGTCCAGGCTGCAAGAGAAGGTGGAGAGAGGCACTGAGGGTGCAAACTATCCTGTACAAATTCAATCATGATAAAAGACATTTTTGCAGTTAGATGACTAAACAGTGATTAGAAGGGGCATAGGAGGTTCAGTTTCAAGGAAAACATATAACATGGTATAAATTGAGACTTATTTTAAAAAACCCCAGGATGCTGGTATCTAATTTCAGGAGAGCTATTCAGGAATTTATGATTAGAAGTGAAAAGGACAGGCAAATATGCAGGGATATAATCTAGTAAGAAATTGTAGTAGTGTCGCAGACGTGAGGTGGTCTTCGCAAAATAAAATGATTATTAATATGTTGTAAAAGAAGCAGCAAGAATAGATGTAGAGCCCAGAAATGAAGCTTTTATTAGAAAGCATTTGAACACTAATGAAAAGATACAAGTGAAGGTCAGAAGGCAAAAAGCAAGGCAGTCTGAATGAAGAACCTTGAGGAGAAGAAGTGGAATTTATTGGGCAAGCTGTTAGCAGGACAGTCTTCAGCAACATGCAGAGGTTTTATCCAGAAACGAAGGAGATTAAGGATGTGATGAAATATGTATGATGGTTAATAGATTTTTTTGACTGGAACCATATGTAAATTCCAGCAAAAACATAGCAACAATAAGTAAAATTACTGTTTAAAAACATACAACTTTGGGAAAAAAAAGCACATAATAGCTGGCAATCATAGCACTAAGATATTTACATGAATGACAGTAGAAAATGTAATTATAGTGGTCTTATTTTATAAGTAATTAATTTATGTCAATATGTCTTGGTTTGGGAAGACAGGTATCTGCCAGGGAAAGCCGGAGNAGTATTATATAAGTGCTGAAAATTCAGCATAATGCTATCATTAAAATATTAGTAGAATAGTGTTATGGACAGGACATGCACCCTCAGTCCCAAATTCCTGGGTTCTCCCAGTAATCTTAAATTAACAAGTCTCCTATCTTGGACTTTAGAGTTCACATCCATAATACAGGTGAGCCAGCAGCATCTGCTGAAATGTGAAGGTGACTTGGATGATTTCCTCCACAGCAGTGGACTATCAGACACCGATACCTGCAGTGCTGATCCTCTTGACATCAAAAGTTTCAGATCAGTTATTTCAGCTGCCTTTTTTCCCATCTAATCATTGGTCCTGTTATTCTGTTCTTTATTTCTCCATTTTTGCAGTCTGATTTTTACCTTGCTGATTTTCTTTCTCACTCTGGAAATAATTGCTGTGTCATCATGTCTTCTTCCTGAGAATAATCCTCTGGGGAGTCAGGTCTTCAAAACAAATCAGAAATTAACATTTCAATTAATCCATATCTGTGCAATATCAAGTACACTTGTATTAGCAAATGCCACACCAAGGCTTAACTTGACTTCAGTCATCATTTTTCCCCTGCTATGGTGGCTATGTGCTATGGTGCATCGCATCAGCATTTTCCAGATCATTCAGGTCAGCAGTTCCCTCCTTCTGCAATAGCAGTTTGTTCATGCTTATTTTTCTATCTAGGATCAGCAACTCCCTTCCCTTACATAAATTTAAAGCCTTTTTGACATTCCTAAATTTCTTCTTACATGTGCAGTAAGGAACTGGGAACAGTAGGAATGAGAGGATATATTAATGTGTATTCCAAAAGATAGAAGCATATACCAACTAGTTTAGGAGATTCACAAAATGAGGAAGGTTCAAAGGGTCAGCTAGAGGTCCTTTTGTCCAATCTCCTTGATCAAACAAGGTCCCCTAGAGCATAGAACTTGTAATGACAAAATCTCCCAGCCCATCTTCATGATTCATGATCACTTGTGACAACAGCTGAATTACACTTTAGAAAAAGGAGGAAAACTTACTTCAACTGTAAAACAATCCTGTTACTCATGTCACACAAGTCTGTAAGCTGACAATATTTAGGATCAATAAAGAGTTTGTAACAAGGTTAATAAAATTCTATTTTGAACAATCTGCAAATAAAATATTATGAAAATATTACTTATAAATATATTTTGTTAAACTCATTAATTTTGGCTAGCTTTTCTCAGAGACAGCTGGTGTCTCTTTAAAAATAAAAATGAAACTAATTCTTGAGTTTTTCGACCAAGTCATTTTCCTATAATTCTTTGTTAGTTTTGCAGGTTTTCAGCATCTCATTTAAGATTGTGTTTTCTTGTTTGTTTGCATTTTCTCAGTGTCATAGTTTAAGTCCAGCTGGAAAATGGACACAAAGTCATAATACTTTGTATTCTCCATTACTGTAAAGTTTAATTTAAGTGTTAACTCACATACTTATGATTTGTCATACTGTATTTACATGTTCCATTCTTCTCACATACCTGCTTATCAGTGGTATGTCCTGTTTTATACTGTGTTCAGAATTTCTAATGCTCATCAGAAATCATAATTTTTACTCCTTCTGACTGGAATTCCTACTGACTCTGAGAGAAATGCAAACAGCTATAAAGCAATTAATAATGTCCTCCTTGTTGGGGTAATGGGTGTAGAACAAAAGACATTTGGGGATTCAATGATCAATATAATCTGATTCAAGGAGAACTTAAATTCTCTGCCTCAGGGAAAAAGAAGCCCCTCAACATATGTGAAAACTGAATTCCAAATTCAAATGGGATGAAGAGTAGCTTGTATCCTAGTGTCTAGAATATCCCACCAAGGAAAACCAGACAGTAAAAATTGGAACATGTTTACAAGACATGACTGCATGCATCAAGAGTATATTCTGGTCTTTGATTTTAGAGTTCAGTGGTGGAACTAAATCAAAATGCTTGTACTATGTCCTTACTGAAAATGAACATATGGCCTTGATCTCTTGTGTATGAATATTTTTTGCACATACACTTCACTACTAAAATTTATCCCCCTAAAAAGAACTGAACGTGAGGATAGGGGAATGAGGGCAAGGGACAGGAGAAAAAGAAAAGACTGTGAAACGTGAATGGCAGTGAAAGTCTATGAAAGCTTTAGGAGTCTGTTTCTTACCTGATGGATTGTTTGGCTTTAAGTCATCAAAGTGTATTATAAGATCAGTTTACTAACCGTAGGTCACATTTATTGTGAATAATTACTGGAAAATAAACACACAGTTGAAATAATATCCTATTCTCAGGCACACAGAAAACCATCTTATTGTTGCACATCATTGCAAAACACGACTTAATTCTAACAGGACAAAACTGTGCAATAAATATTACGATTTTTAGCAGTACCAAAGTTGGGCATCACTTCTCCCTATGTTTATGCTTTCTACCTCATCGTTTTTTACGTTTCTTTCCTCTCTTTTCAAGTCTTTCATCTTTTTATTATCATATACAAGGAAATCAATTTTCTCCAACTTTCCTCACTACTTTTTCCATTCTTTTTCTGCTACTTCACCTTTCTCTCACTGTTGCTAAGACATTTGTAATAAGGCTTCTTGATTTTCTGCAAGATTTTCATAGCTGTTTTAAAGTCTTGTACCGAAAAGATAGCTCAGTTATATTCCTCAGAGATTTTTGCTCACTTTTGAAAATCTAGTGAGAGCTAGAATTTTAAATCTATTGGAAAATTTGTGGTGAAGTAACTGTCTGCTCCATCCCCACAAGAGCCATCCCATCAGAGCAGAATGGTCTGGAAAAGTATGGACCAAGGTAGCATCCAAATTAACATCCCAAATATAGAAGTTATAATATCAGACTTCCTGTTCCGCATGAAGAGCTTCTGGGTGAATGACTACAGACATTAATTAGAATGAAGAAATCTCTTCAGATCATATTTTAAAAGAAAAGTCTGAGCTGGAAGTGTCTTGAGGATAAGAAAAGTCCATGAACAGTGAGATCTGCCTTGTACTGTTCTCCAAACAAATCATACTTGTTGATCTTTCAGTTAATGAAGTTGATGTGTCATTAAGTAGATGTCTTCAGTAATAGTAGACTAAGGACCTTCTCTCCTTTTATAATTTTGGTAGCATTATATTGGTGACTTAATCTCCATGAACACTGTGGATTTGTCTGGTACATAATAGGCATGTTATTAATCTGTAATTTCATAGACATTTATGCCAAAAAAGGATACTGGATCATCTAATATGACCCACTGTGCACTCCAGGCCCAATAACGTGCATTTAACTAAGGCATATCTTCCCCAAAGACATCCAAACTGTGCTACAGCTTTTCAAGAGATGAGGATTTCAGTATTTTTTTAATTACAAAGGAAAAACACATTCTTCATCAAAATAAAATCTTTATAATTGGAATATTACTTTTAAACTACAGCACAAAATGTGTTGGATATTATAGCCATACCTCACATCTCTTCCAAAAAACTAAACCTCAAATGAGTAATTCAGCACACTAACTTTAAAAGGGTGGCTACTATAGCAGGTTATGAGTAATTCAGTTTGTGTATTCCTCAAAAGAACATATGAGCAGACAAAAAAATAGTAACTTATGCATAACTCTGTTATGAATTGTTTTCTGTTGTTCTTCTATGTTCTCCATTTTCAGATATCTCACTCTCCAATATCAGTCCAGAATTAATATCTATGAAAAATCCTTCATTCTTTTCATTCATTTATAGAAATGAAACAGTGTACATTTAAAATACTCAATCACCCCTAAAAGTTTCTGAAGCTGTAAGAACCTTGCCAGACTATAAGCCAATAAGGAACTCTGTCATGATTTGCTGGTCCATCTTACTGGGCAGACTCTAAAAGACCAAAAGACAGGATAAGAAGCAGCTGTACTAACTGCATTGCTCCCATTTTGTGTTTCTTCTTTCTGAGACATTACAGTAACAATGCCTTGTTATCTCACAGACTGAATGGACAGGTCAGTTTGTCAAACAAAGCTAAAAATTAAACTGCTGCTCCGGTCAGGTGGAGAAAAAAAATTGCTCATACTGATCACATCCACCTTAGGCGAAAGCTCTGAAAAGAAGCAAAAAAATTCAACATCCATGCTATAATTCATATCTTCCTAAAATTTGCAAAGACCTCAGATGGAAAAAATGTGATATCTTTTATTACTGTATCAGTTTTCTGCACTCTTAATATTCTTTTCTATGTCCCAATTTCCACAGTGCTTAATCACTGCATTCTGATAAAGTGAAGCTAGAAACAATAATCTGTCATTAGCCTCACATAGTTGCTTCTTTTCTCCTGTAAATTTCAGCAAAAGAATGGTAAAAAGACACACAAATATTGCACCAGTTGCAGAAAGAAATTACTCCTTTCAGCTTTCTGTTGTTTCCTGTTTACTTAAACTCTCCCTTTACCCAAACCCTAAACGTCCAGACCTATCAAACTAATGGAATCATATTGAGAAAATGCAAAGAGATACTTCAGGCAGCAGAATTTTGTGTCTTAATCAGCTGGGCAGTGCTGACACATGAAGAAAAGTACTTAGGCACTGGTTATTGTATTGCTTCATCAGTAATGTTCTTATTCATCTTACCTAACCCCAGAACAGACATCTACACGACCATGTCCTTGATGGGCACTGGAGTAAAACAAGAATTTACAGGATGAAATTTGTCTCATCCTAATGAATGATAAAAACAGAAGAGAGAAATTTTGCTACAGAAGTGTCAACCCATTTATAGGAATGTGGTGATTTAAAATCAGCTGGGGTTTAAACTCCAAACAAACTGCTCCACATCCACCCACCCCCTCTGGTGAGAGAGGACAGTCCACAGTGCTGGCTGCCAGAAAATTCTCCAAAGAAGGAAAAGATCAAAAGGTGCCCAGTCCTCATGTGCGTGCTCCCTTCTCTTCCCTCTGAAGGCACTCTCCTCAGGGGTGATGCGTGTGGTATAGAATAAAAACATAGACATGCCCACGTGGCTGGCTCTAGGCTCCACCTTCTTCTTGGCACCTGCAAGCAAAACTAGAACAAGTGACCAAAGAGAAAAATGGAACTGGATCATATTAGATCACACACAATGTGATTGAACATTCAAAAAAACACACCTCAGTAACTATAAATTTAACATGTTTTTCCTTATAAAAGGCAGGGACACATAAAAGATTCCTAACTGCCTCAACAGACTCTGAACATCTGAACCTTCCTAAATTAGCCTGTAGGAACACTTGCAATACTGTAACAATCAAATGGTCTCTTTTCTTGAAAATTAGAAGAGATTGATTTTTCTTTTTGGGCAATTTCACTTTGCTTATTAATTGTTATTTGCCATTTTTACCTATATGTGTTTTGCATATTTTTGACTTTTCTTTTTGAAAAAATGATGATTTTGAAAAGGTCCACTGGATCTTTCAGCATGGAAGAAATGTTACTACAACAAATCCTTTGTGTATACAAATAGATTTACATAAATATATATATATCCATTTGTGTAAAACTGGTTTTAACAGTTATGGGGGATGAAAAAAGAGGAGACTTTCGCAAGCCATTTGAGCCTGTTTCTCTACAAAATACAGTAAAAACTATAGAGATGATGTTTCTTTCCAGGTAATGAGTCATATTTGAAGTTTTCTATTCCACAAATATATTTCTATTTATACCTTATCAAATGTCTGAAAATTATTCATTCTCTTGTCCTTTCTGACTGCAAAAATGCACAGATATTTCTCTAGGATAATATGAACTTTCAGATTATATAAAGCAAAAAAATTGTAGCTTTTCGTGAAGGCAGCTATCCATCTGTACTGCAATTAATGAACCAGAATTGGCATTTTCCTCAGTTCTACATTTTCTACTAATCAGGAATTTGCCCCTGGGAAATACAATGCCTGTGCTGAGTAGACACAAGGCGTAAAACACTGATACAAAACATTTAATAGAAATCTGCATATAATGAAAATAATTCCTGAAAAAATTGTTGAACCTCACTGGCAAATAACTAGAATTGTGCAACAGAATATGGAGCAGAACTCAATGTCTTAACTTGATTTTGCTTTTTCTTCTTTTTAATGTCATTGGATATAAAACAATTTTTATTGTTAACTTCTTTTTGCAACCATATTAAATTGAGATCTGATTAAAGATTCTGTTCTTAGAAAAAGAAACATTATTATGTTCAAAATAATTTCCATATTGAATATATTTTTTCAAAAAAATATTGTAGTATCTGGTTTTTTACCAATAAAGAAACTGAGGAATAGATGCGTCCCAAATGAAAGTGAGTTAATGATGGGATCAGGAATAAAATGCATCACCCTGTCCCTGTGGAGATATGTCCTCTATCTAAAAACTATCCTTTTCCCACCTCAGCTGTTCACAGGCAACAGTGACTATTGGCCGTGTTGTGTGCTTCATTGCTGATGGTCACAGAAGTGCTAGACATGGAAAGAACCACAGGAAGGCAGCAGATGGTATTGCCTAGGGATGGAGTTGTAATTTATGCTCTTGCATTTACTACCACACATACATTTAAATAATAAGAAATATAATGAAAGAGCAGTAGTTTCAGTGATGGCTTTTGGCATAATTCTAAGCCTGTGTTCAGATTTTTGAATTAATTATCCTGTCAATCAGAGTCTAAAAGAAAAATCTAAAGATGCAGCTGTAATTTTCAACAGAATACTCTCAGAAAAAACTATATTAAAAAATGTATTATATACTATGATATAATTCATGCTAGTAAATGAGATTTTAGAACTCAGCATTAGATTGCCCACAATTTTTTATTTATTCATTTACTTTAAAAAGTTTCCTTATCCTAAATTCTTTATGCCTCAGGCATTCATCTCAAGCCTTGATGCTGTGAGCCTTCAGGCTTACCAACAGTAACTGTGATGATGTTTTATAAATGTCTGTATATTAGTTTAAGGTTTTCTGCTGACTCATAGTCAAAACTGAGAAACACTAATGTATGCTGTCACCTCAGCCACTCAGATTCATCTGTCATCTCTGGTCTCTCGCCTTGTCCCATAGCTCGAGGTGTCTCTTGCCTTTCTGTCTGAAGGACTGACTGCAGCAGAGGAGGACTTTTGTGAACACTTAGGATGATGTGAATTTTCAAACCCAAACAAGACTTTAGGGAGAATTAATATAGTTCCCTTAGTTACATGTCTAGTAACTTATAAGAATCATCAAGTCCAAAGAACAAAATAGCTGTTTAGAAGGATTGAAGCCTAAAAAGCTCTATTTCTTTCTTCCTTTTTTCCTTTTTTTTTTCTTTTTTAAAATTAGTTTTTAAATCTTAGGTTATGGACTGAAAACTGTAGATACACTCACTAAAAAAGAACAGTTTCTACCACCATCTACAAACCACAACATTGTATTTACCACATTGACCCAAAATGGTCTAGTATATCAGAAAAATAAATCCAAAGCAGAAAAGTTATATTCAAACATATTCATATATAACTTGAGGTCAACAGAAAATTAATGGAGTAAAATCAGAGTAATAATTATTCCATCCTGAACAATTTTAAATGCAGTCATCATAAGTAATAAGTATTTATAGCTCAGATACAATAATAATTATCAGATCTAATTTCTGTTTTCACCTCTAATTTTTCTTGACCCTTGAACATTTTCTTATCTTAATATTTTAGTTCAATTATACTTAAATTCTATTGGATTTTTCATGTGCTTTGATCTTTATAGTTATACCTCAGCTTCTTATGACTCACAAGAGGTATGCAATTATATGCCTAATTCTATTTCAAATATTATGCCTTCTTGCCTAGGTAAAAAAAATGATGAGTTTATTTTGTTTAATGTAAAGTAAAATACGTTCAAAATATTCCTGAATTTAGGGCTTCAGAAAATTTCTCGCTTCCCCTAACTTTTTTCAGCAAACTGCTTGATTTACTCTTATGAGTAGGAAGAAAGATTTTATGCTTTCCCCTCACATATAAATGCTGAAATTAGCAAGATATGGATGATTTCTCACAGAAAATCCAATTGCTTTTCTTAGTTGTTCTGAGTTAATTTTATTACTTTAGTTTCAATTCTTCTCCCAAATTCCGATACAGTCCTTTCTTAGAAATTGCCTAAGCCTGCAAGATTTAAACTATAGGACTCAATTCTTTGTCTTGCAGACTTCCAACCTTTTTTTGATATATCTAAAACATTCCATGATATTATCTGTTTAGAATTGATTGTTTAGAACATTTTGTAAATTGTAATATTTTCCCAGTAGAGATTATAATACTTTGTAGATTCAGACTTTTTTCTTTACTTACAAAAGTTCTCATTTTCTCTCTTAGAATTTCTTGACATGAAAATAAAGCATTAAACACTTACTAACTTCTGCAGGGAAGATTTTGGTCTTCTTTAGCTTAGCCTTGTTTTCTGTCAATCACTCAATCAGCCTTTATTTTGTGTACAGTAGCACAGTGGAGAATGAGTCTCAGAGTGCCATACATAATAGTTGTTAGTTAACAAGAGAAAGCTAATCTCAGCTGATAAATTTTCACCTTTGTTTTGCATCTACTTAAAGAGTTTCTAATAACCTCAGGGACTAAGTGTTATTGCTTTAGGGTATATGCTTGAAGTCTCAGTCTCTGGGTTTTTTTTGCAGCTGTGTCCATGATCACTCTAGAATAAAATGAACTTCGGTTTAGACTAAAATAATAATAGCATCAATGGCTAAATGTTTCTGCTATGTGGCATAACAGAGACTAATTACATTTTTGTGACTTAACAACTTACCATGGCCACTGGCTAAATAAACTGTTATAAATAGATGAAAGCTGTGCTACTGAATCAGTATCCATACAGTAAAATTAATAATAGCTGTGGTCTTTGCGACTTGCACACAGATGAGGAATGCACCTGAGGGAGGTCACAAAGTTCTTATGCAAAACTAAAATGTCCTGATACCTAGATAACTGTTACATGGCAAAACTTGCCCCTGCCTCCATGAAATGTCAAGAGACACCTGAGGGACCCCCTCGTGCACTTTTCATCTGCACTTTTCCATTAAAAGAAACATTTTGTGTCAAAGTGAACGGTGGTACTAAGTATGCCCTATGCTTACCACACTGTTAGTAATAGCAATAATTTTGGAAGTCCCATACCTATTTTTTTCTCATTTTGTTACTTAACAGAGAATTCTGAACTCCCTACATAAAGAATTTGACATTTTTTCTGGATACTGTGTAAACAGAAGAACAGAAGACAGTGTATACAAAAGAGTAAATGTACTCGGAAAGCTTGAACATGTGAGAGTTTCAAAAAAAGTGAATGAATATTACTCTTTATTAGAATAAAAGAACTGGCATTAAAAAAAAAAAAAAAAATTGCTATACTGTTAGCAGACTCTGTTGATTCTGCTACTAATTGAGCTTCTTTTCCAGTATAAAAAAGCATGTAATGTCTATTGTTAATTAGATACAATTGAGTAAATTCTGGTATAGGCTCATTTTCCAAACTACATGTGTTGACATATGTATTAATAGCATCATTATTAACAATTAGGATGAACAGCAGTAATTTTCACAACTCAGATTAAAATGTCACAGAATTTTTCTGAATTATTAGTTTCTATTTTATCTCATAGATTTTAGTGGAAATATCCAGATTTTAACGTTATGTATGTAATCAGGCCAGATTTATCTCTGGTACCTCCTCTCCAGGGAATGAATCGAAGGATCACACAATGGTTGGGGTTAGAAAGGACTTCTAGTGCTTTGTCACCCTCAAAGGAAATAAACTTTTCCTTATATTCAGATGGAAATTCCTGTTTTTAAAGTTGTACCTGTTGGTTGCCCTTTGTCCTGTCACTGGGCACCACTGAAAAGAATCTGGTTCCATCCTCTTGATGGCCACCCCAAAGATATTGACGTGCATTTATAAGCTCTCCTCTCAGTCATTTCTTCTCCGGACAAAACAGCTCAAGCTCCCTGAGCCTTTCTTCAGAACAGAGACAATGCAGTTCCCTAATTATCCTGATAGACCTTTGCTGGACCCTCTCCAGTAGTCTTTTGTCTTTCTTGCATTGGGGAGCCTAGAACTGGACACAGCACTTCAGATGTGGCCTCCCCAGGGCAGAGTACAGGGGCAGGATCACCTACCGTGATCTGATGGCCACTGTCTTCCTACTGCAGCTACAGCTGCTTTCCTGCAGATCAGGCCCTTGTCTGTACTTGTGCATGGGGTTATTCCTCCATGGATGCAGGACCCTACACTTGCCCTCACTGAACTTCTTTAGGTCCTTCTCCACCCAACTTCTCCATCCTGTCCACGTCTGGCTGAATGGCAGCATAGCCTTCAGGTGTATCAGCCACTCCTCCAAGTTTTCTACCTTCAGCAAACTTCTCAAGCATGCAAGGGTCTTTTACTGACCCTGGGGAACACCACTGGCTACGGGCCTCTAATTACACTGCACTGCAGACTGCAACCCTCTGAGCTCTTCCATTTACCCAGTTCTTGATCCACCTCACTGTCTACTCATCTAACCCATACCTGATCTTACATGTGAGGATCTTATGAGAGAAAGTATCAAAAGCCTTGCTGAAGACAACATCCAGTGCTCCCCCCTCATCTATCCAGCCAGTCATGTCAGCACAGAAAGGTTCCAGGTTGGTCAAGCATGATTTCTAACCTAGGAATCCATGCTGACTACTCTGAGAACATTGTTTTTTGGCCACGTGCATAGAACAAACATCCACAATAAGCTGTTCCATCCGCTTTCCAGGGATTTAGGTGAGGCTGGATAACCTGTAGTATCCTGGGTCCCTCTCTTCTCCTTTTTTGAAGACTGGAGTGGCATTGTCTTTCCTCCAGTCCTGAGGCATCTCTCCTGCTCTCCATGACTTCTCAAAGATGATGGAGAGTGGCTTAACAATAACATCAGTCAACTCCTTCAGCTGGTATTTTCTCTGTAAGCTTAGTGTAAAATCAGAGGGAACAAGGTAAAAGGGTATTTACCTTGTAAGTTTTCTATTTGGTTTTGGTTTGGGGTTTTTTTTTGATTGGTTGATTATTTTTTGGAAAACCTCCAATTTAACCATATACTTCAGGAAGAGAAAACCTTGAAAATGTTTCCTCAAACATTTCAAGTAACAGATTAAAACTTAAAAAAAAAAAAAAAAAAT
>VXBB01019025.1:340902-385088 GCA_013399915.1 Illadopsis cleaveri
CAATTAAATTTAAAAAAAAAAAAAAAAAAAAAAAAAAAGGAAAGAAAAGATAACATAAATGAGCTGAATAACCAACATCTTATGATGCTAAATTATGTCTCTGGTAAATCAGTGAAGAAAATATTGAAAGAAAACTAATATGAGTTCATTGACACAGTCATAAATTTATCTGGTGACATTACAGACATTTCAGCGTGTGAAGAAAGCAGTTGAAAGCAGTTATGCCTTCTCTGCAAAGGGAAGATGAGATAGGGACACTTCTGTCTGCGTTATCAGGTGGAGTATTGACATTTCAGTACCAACTGTCCACTGTTCTTGAAATATTAGAGAGTCTGTGAAATACAGTACGCTAAAAAGAAATAGGTAAACACATCTGGATTCATATCATGTTGGCCTCCAAATTAATTGAGTCAAAGAATAAAAACTCATTCTCCAACCAGAACAGCTGTCTCACTCCTATCTCAGCTGTGGCAGGTAAAGAAGTACAAGAGATGAAGCCGTAAATTAAGGAGAAACCAAAGCAAATGTGACCCTTCATTAAATGAGAAATGGCCAGAGACTGTGGATAAAGTCTTGGAGGCCAAAGACAGTAAAGAAATTTTTTTATATATATGTCAATTTTTGGTTGCCTAGAAGAGCTTTTGTTTTGTTTTGTTTTGTTTTTGTTGTTTTTGTTTGTTTGTTTGGGGTTTTTGTTTGTTTTTGTTGTTGTTGTTGTTGTTTTGTTTTTTCTTTTGCTTTTCCAGAGTGCAAAAGAAATCTGATGTAGCAGAGGAACCAACTGTTCCCTATGAAGAGAGGTATCTGCTCCCACACAAGACAAAAAATTCTATCATTAAAACAGGAAAAACTGTTTGAAAAAGAGAGGTCACAGGTATACTGGATTACTAATGGCTTTTTGGATCTTGATGAACTCTCATAATGGAATGAAAGGAGTCTTGATTGATTAAGATTAAATTAACATTTAAAAAATTACTGTGGGTAACACTTTATTTGAGCTTAGAGTAAACTTGAGCTGATCAGTTTATTTTTTCACTCTTGACCACTATAATTTTTCTATCTTCATATCAATGACAACAGTTCAGAAGTTGTTCTTCTCTGTAAAAACCCCTAAATTCTGATTAACAGAAATAAACTTAACACTCAGAAGTACTTTATAATCTATTGAGTTGACTTGGAGGTCCCATTGCCAAATAAGAAAGATTTATTGGAATTAAATTTTTACATTAATCACTCCTTACAATTTGTTTAGTTCTTATCTGGTAGAATATAGACTAGGCCCCTGGAGAAACAAAACTAGTCATCAATGTGGTGAGGTTAGAAAATTCTGTTATTTCAGAGTGAGTTTGTCTAGTGAATGTTGTGGTCCTGCGTTGTGTGTCCTGTATTATACAGAAATTCAGAATTTATAACCAGAAATTGCAGTTTTGGTGGTTGAAAAAGCCTATGATTAAGATTCATATATAAAACACTTGTCTAATACACCCAATAAGCATCAAAGCATTCAGTGGAAAACTTGCAACCAGTCTACTGATGATATCTTGAATTATAATGTCATGTCATTCTCCTAATGGTGCTTTCACTCTTCAAAATAGCTCTGTCATAACAAAATGAACTATACATAGCTGGTGTGATCTGGGCTTCCCAGGCACTTGGAGAAATAAAGGTCTTTTTCCCAACTTTTTATGTTCTGATATTTAGGTTAGAATTTTTTATGATAATGCTGAAATAACTAGGAATTCTGAGCTATGGAAGAACAAAATCCATGCATCTGTAAAGCTGCAGTCTAGTTGTGCTAAAGGATCTTTAATTCCCAGTCTTCTCAAGGAGCTTTTAAATATGGTATTCATCACAGTGTACTAGAAGTAGAAATTAGCAGTTCTTTTTAATTGTTTTTCACCTGAAAGATATTAACATTCTTATTTATTTTGTTCAACTCTGCTGTTTCTATTTTGTTGTAGGGGTTACAGGCAAGGAGACATCCTGTACTCAGATTAAGTGTTACAAATTTGTTCCAACTTCCTGAAAAATTTTCCTCCTATTTCTTTTTCTTTTCTCTTTATCAGTAATAAGCATCTATCGCCTTGAACTTTCCAACTGTGCTGCTGCCTTGTCACACTAAAAAATACTTTCAGTGCCTCTAAAAATTTGATACTAGCAGTTTTTGGCAACAATTATAGGGTTATCAAGGTCTGCAAACCTCGAACCTTTTAGTGGTTGGTGTATTATAAAGTTCCTGCCAGATCAGAAAATCTTCAGATGATAAGAATCAAAGTGCTAGTGAAGCATAACTTAAGGGCACTTCATCTGTTGTTAATATGTACATATATCAAGAAAACTTAAGAAACTCACTGAAATTATGGACTGATTAATGCATGTATTGAATAGGTCAGTAATTGTTATTCAAATGATAATATGTGATTTTATTGTTTCCTAAAATTATTTTCCCAAGTAGATTAAATCAATATAGCTCCTTACAATAAAGTGCAATCAGAGTGTCTTATACAACTCTCACTCTAAATGGCTCACAAGAAATGAGAATATTATCACTAAATCATCTGGACATTTCTGTCTAAAGATATTTAAATCTGTCTAATGTTTTATTTTCCAATCTTGAACTTTTTTATATATAATGAATCATTGATAAGAAATATTTTCAGAGTTGAAAAAGCTTTAGATTAATGAGTAGTCTTTTCCTCAGGGTTTTTTTTTTGTTTTTTTTTTTTCTATTCCAGTTTATAAAGCATTCCAGAATAATTTTGCCTCTATTTTTTACATATTACAGTAATATTTACTGTATTAATGAGACGACTGGCAGCATGTCAGAACACAAAAAAGATTTTGAAAAAAATTATTCTCTCCATGACCAGCTTTCATTCACTCTTATGAAGTGACTGATGTCTTATGACCCTAAAGTCATAACAGGCTTTATTCAGGAGGTGCTTTATGAGCACACTGGCGTGAGTGTCAATCATTGCAGCGGGGTAAAGGAACACTGCCAAATACCTTAGCTCCTCTCATGTCTTGATCTCACTAGAACTCAGCTTATCCTAGGCCCTAGTTTCTGGTCACCCACATACTTAGTTAATTTTCCCAGGTTTTTCTTCCTGTGACAAAAAAGCTTTTACAATTCTTGGAATAATTCCATGAGAAAGATTTCCCTATAGTCAAAATTGATAAATCCATACTACTCTTGATATTTCCTCCTCATAAAATTCTTCAGCATAATTTGAGCAACACTTTTACACTGGAAAACTCCCAAGCAACCTCAGCCCAGGTTCTCAGGCAGGCAAAAGCAGAGTACTGTAGGTATAAAACTATTCTTTGGGATTTGCTGTGGAGGTGAAGGATCATTCTCTTGGAGGAGGTAACTTTGTCCAAGCAAATGTAAACATACAGCCCTGATGACAATGCAACATGCAGCTGATCCCAAAGAGTATATTCTACCATATTTCTCTGTACATATCTACCAAGTCCTCTATATCAAGTTTCTCTCCTTAATTTAGAGTTTTTAAGTTGCTAATTATATCTTCTATGATCTCAAAATTCCTTATAACACTGTTATACATCCTATGGGTTCAGCCTATGCTTTTATCTCTCTCATATTTGTATAAAAAAGCATTATATATAGGAATAAAAATTAATTTATAGATATTATATTTTACATTTTGTAACTATGCAATATCAGAACCCTATATGTATACTTGGGCTACTCTTGTCAAAGCAGTATGGATTTTCTGCTCACGAGTTTGTTATCCAGCTTCCTGCAAATCACAAAGTCCAAAATACTTAAGCTACAGAGCTAAAATAACTGCTTTTCATATTGTTCAGACCTATATAACATTCCTTAATTTTGTACGCATTCTAGTAGGGAATAGAATATCGCTGAAGGATTTCCACAGGCCAGTGTGTGTTTAGCTTGATTTCCATTTGAAATTTTTATTTCATGTACCAAACTTTGATTTTGACTTTTATGATACCTTCCTATTTGCATAACATCAAATTTCCATCTAGTTTTGAAAACTGAAAACAAATTCCCAGCACTGCTTACCAGTCAAATAACACATACTTAATTTCATAACCTTTTGGCTTTGTCTTTAAAATTCACCAACAAACCTTACTGTTTACTCTAAATTCTGCTAGTTCAAATTGTCATTTCTGTGGAATCCAATTGAAATAACATGCCTTAGAATGGTCCAGAGCAATTTCCTCCACTGACACCCCCCCTCAGAAACTGCAATTTTAATCACTATCTCCATATTTGCCACTGGCTCTTTTTTAATGATTCATTCTTTACAAAGATCAGAGACTTCACTCATCTTTTAAAGTTACTGGCTTTTAACACAAATTAAAAATTAAGAATTTCATATACACTTTCAAATTTGCTCCACAGAAGTAAACAGGCTGGACTTACAGCTCTCCAGTGATATAAACCCCAATGCCTTTATACTTTTTTCTGTTATAAAATCTGTGCAAGAAAATGAATGGTAAGGAGTTCCTGGAGCAGGTCCAGTGCAGGGCAACAAAGATGATTAAGGCAATGGAGCTTCTCACAAGGAAAGGCTGAGGGAGCTGGGACTGTTCAGCCTCGAGAAGAGACACGTGAGAGGGGACCTCATCAGTGTCTAAAAATATCTGAAGGGACAGATTTGGTGCCAAGAAGATGGATCCAAGCTCTTCTCAGCAGTGCCAAGGAACAGGACAAGAGGCAATGGGCAGAAACTGATACACAGGGAATTCCACCTGAATATGAGGAAGAAGTTCTTTCCTGTGCAGTGACCAAGCACTGGAACAGCTTGCCCAGAGAGGTTATGGAGTCTCCCTCACTGGAGACATTTAAGAACCATCTGGACACAACCCTGTGCTTTGTGCTCTGGGATGACCCTGCTGGAGCAGAGGGGGCTGGACAAGATGACCCACTGAGGTCAACCCAGCTTGACCCATTAAGGGATTATGATATGTTCAAAACTCACATCTCAGGAGATGCACACTGAATATAGTGGGAAGTTTAATACATGGGAAAAGTTTGTCTTGGGGGCTTTGTTTGGGAACATTAGGGAAAGACTTGAGTTATTACATTGTTCTAATTTTGCTCTCATTGATCTCAGTTATGAGTTGAGAATAGCAAGAAGCTTGAAGTGAATCTGATTTTTCCTCATACAGACCTTATTTATCTTCTGTGGAAACTGTGGATATCAAAAATTATTTAAGAAAAATTATTTCCTGTATTGCCTCTGTCTTGGTGGGAGGGAAGATAAAAAAATCTATTTTAATTCTTGTTCAAGAAATTAATGAATTTTTTCTGTGATCTCTAGCACCAAAGGTAGTCTCTGCATATCTGATATTTCTAAGACTCACTCCTTCTGCAATACATTACCTCCAACTGAAGCTGTTCTTAAATGAATGACACTTTGGTTAGAATTGTAAAACTATATATTGTTTACAATGGAATACACTTTTCTTTCCCAGAAAATTTAGTTTTAATTCTCCCAGCATCCAAATAAATACCTAAGGAAAATTAGGTCTGTATATCAAAGTGTAAACTTTGTCAGGTTTTCAGAATACTTTAATTTGTCCACAGTGGAGCAGAAGAAGGACTCTTCTCCCTGAGCAGCAGCAGAAACAACGTGTGATGGACTGACCATAACCACCATTCCCCATCTTCCTGCACTGCAGCAGGGAGAGGAGATAGCGCTGGGAGAGGTGGAGGAGAAGTTGTTTTTATGATCTCATTTTGTTTCTCCTTATCCTGCTCTGATTTTGTTACTTATAAATTCAATTAATATCTCTAATTTTGGTCTGGTTCGCCTGTTTTGGTATTTGGTGAGTGAACTCTTTCAGTCCTTGTCTCAACCCATGAATTCCTCCTTGCATTTTCTTCCCCTTTCCACCTGCACAGGGGAGTGAGAGAGCAGCTTTGGTGCATCTGGCATCCAATACATAGTGTTAAACTAGAGACAGGCAAACACACACTCCAACAGGAACTGAGAAAATTCTGATGAATCAAAGAAGAATATTCAAGAACTTGAATATTATGCTTGAAGAGTTGTAATGCCCAGAGAATCTAGTGTTCAACACTTAGACTAGTAAGAAGCAATACACTGAAGTTAGCAGAACTGTAAATTTTCAGTTAGGCATGCAAAATTCTACTTCTCACTCTACTGTCTATTGGCTTTAGACACAACTTCCCTCTTGAGCTAGTATTTTCACATCAGAACAGTTAATTTAGGGACAGATGCAAAAAATGTGCATTTGTTTGTTCAGTGATCACTCAAAGACAAATATAAAAATATTGGATATGAGAGAAAGTGCTAACTGGCTAACTGTAATTCTGATTATGGTTTTGGGACATTCAGAATTGTATAAGCAAGTAATTGACTTTGTATTGTATATTATCACTTTTATCATCAGTACATCAAAGAGACTGATAAATTTTCTAGCTGTCTCTATAATATTTCAAGCATGTCTTTAGTAAGAGAAAACATTCATGTTTTTTATTTTCTTTGCTTCTACTAGTTCTTAATTACAATCCTTATCATTTTCATTTTAAACATCATGATCCAGGGCTCAAAAATGAACAACTAAAAGTTAAAATCAGCAATAACTGTGTAATATAATAAAGCAGGCAAACTTCTGCTGTTTTAACTCGTCTGTCATAAGTTCAATGAATATACTGATGGTGTAATTGCTGACATGGTGGAAACTAAAGACAGGCAAAAAGAATACCTAGTTTACCCTATGAATAGCTAATCAGATTCTAATGTGATCAGTCAGAATTTCAAATCTGCACATCCTCCTTTATTTCTGTGGTACACACTGCCAGGCTTTAATTTTCTGTTGTTACTTGCACAGGAAATGAACAGGAGTTTAAAAGGAAATTACTTTCCCCTTCAGCCCCCACAAGTATTGTATAATTCAGTTTATTGTTAAAAACAGCTGGCACACAACAAAAACTTTAGAGCTAACTTGTTATGTAAGTGAAGCAAGACTACATTGACCCTAACTCTTGCTTCAAACAATAACATGTCTGTTATGAATACAATATGTGAAGAACCTTGTACGTCTCATCTTCTGCTGCCGAAAGATGGACGGTGTTACAGGCTTGTCACAAATAAGCCAGCTCAGAACATCCCCAGTAAACTTCCTAACTCTCTATGACTCAAATTTGGGGATTAAAGTGGCAGAGAACATATTTCATGTTTTGCCTCAGTATCTCTTTTCACACAGTTTACCCTAAGTAAATTGTATTAGCAGCTGAACATGTATACTTGTGTTATTCTATTTTCATGTGCCCTTTTCCATAGGCTAAGGAGCATATTACTGCTACCATTTGACTTCACCTCCTCATGACATGCTAATTGAGGTTATCAGTCCTCTAACCTTCACTCCTACCTCATTTTGGTTGATATGAACTGAGCTATGGACCTTTCATTTAGTAAGTCTCTGACAAGAAAGAGATTCTAAGAGATCAGTTTACCTTTCTTGATTGAGCCTGGAGTAACAATTGACTGTGGGAAAATATGTACAGAGAATGTTAATTGGCAGAGGGAGAAAAAACTAGATATTTCACTCGGTATGTTGACCTTTTTATCTGGAAAACACAGCCATAAAGTCAGGTAGACAGATTACCTTTGTAGGGGAGGTTATAGAGTTTAATTCAGTAATTTCTACATCAAGACAGTAAGACAATAATGACTATGAGATTTACCACAGTTCCTGTTACTATCAGAAGCAGAGGATTATTTTTGAAAAATTATGTGCACAGACCACAAAACTCCTGTGCTTAAGTAATGTCTGCATTTTAATTAAAACTAATATTCTGAGCTATATATGTCACATAATCTGTTACAGATGATACTGTTCCTCGTCTTTATCAAGTCATTATTCCTATTTATGAGACTATTTATCTCCAGTCTAGTAATTTGATGGTTTTTTCATAGTCTTAGATGTAAGAGTGCAGGGTTTTCCAGGAACAATGAGAAAAATTTCTCAGTCCTCCACAAGAAGATAAGCATCTTGCTCTTTAGTAGTTATGAAATTTAGCATGAAATCATGACTTTCTGAGTATCAGCATTTGCCATACTAATCTATGAACATAGGCCAATAGGACCTTGAGAGTTATGCATCTGATCTCTGGAAAAGAGGAGTGTCAGCACTGCAAACACCTAAAGATGGCTCATTCTCTTACAGCTAAACTACAGACAATTGCTATCCTCACTATATAAGTCAGGGGAATAAACCTGATTTATTGTGTTATTATTATTAAAGCAGTGTCAGTGGAAATTCTTTTAAAGGATATATTTATTATAAAATACATTTCTATTTTTAAGGATAATTAATTTTTTTTACTTTTAGCACTCACAGAAACAGTTTTGTTATAACTGGTAAGAAGCATTGCATGATCAGAGGAAAGTGTGGAATAGGTAAGAGAGATCAGTTACATAATAATTACACAGAAACTGTGAAATGTCACAGTCTGCACAGGTTTCCCCCATTTCCTGTGGAATCACTTTTCATGATCGCCCTCAGCTGTATTGACTAAATCTCCATTGATCACAATGTTAACGGAGACAAGTAACTTGTACGGAAATCATGTTCCAGACACCTCACAACAGCAAGGTGAAATCCACCCAGACCTTACATTGTCACTTGCTCTGAGTGGTACTTGTGTAACTGGTTCTTTCCACCTACTTCAGAAACTAAATACCCAGATGATCCATTTGCCATAAGTTACACTTTCTCTGCTCCTCTTCAATACCTAGTCTTCTCCCCACCTCTACCTGTACTGCTCATGGATGACCAACCTAAGCAGGTGGAAAGTTTCTGTGAAAGTCAACAATCTCCTGCACAAAGAAGGGGCAGCTGCCTGCAAGGCTGTGAAACAGCTGAGCAGTTCCCAGTCCACACTGATGTGTAGGACCCTTCCTTTCTGAGCACAGGGCTTCACATTTGTTTCTGTCAAAATTACTTGGTTTCCAGTGACTCACTCCTTCAGTGTTTTGGAATCCCTCAGAATGGAAACCCTCCCTTCCACTAAGAACCACTCTCCATTA
Source organism: Illadopsis cleaveri (assembly GCA_013399915.1). Lineage (NCBI taxonomy): Eukaryota > Metazoa > Chordata > Aves > Passeriformes > Timaliidae > Illadopsis > Illadopsis cleaveri. Next base: position 349,956 of record VXBB01019025.1, read on the forward strand.
TGGTGTTGTCCTGTTATTGATGATGATGATCTGAAGTGGAATGTCTAGTGTAACTAGACACCAGTTAAATTTCAAAGTGTTTTCCGTTAGCCTATTAAGCCTAATGAAGAAAAAAAAAAAAAAATATCTGCCTTGTAATCCACTCAGCCTATTCTTGTCTCACCACTTTGATTTTCACAGTGCTATTGGAGAAACTTTACACAAATGTTGCTGGAGTCAAGGTAAACATATACAATCATCCACCAAGACAGGCAGTTCCCATATCCTTCCTGGTTTGGGCAGTAGCTTCCAGGAGAACTTGCTCCATAATCTTTCTAGAGACAGATGCAAGCCTGAACAACAGTAGTTCTCTGCAACCTTCTTGACTTTTAAAATATGAATAGTATAAATTAATAAATTGAATTTTCATTTAGTGGTCTATTCTGTTGCAAGACATTTCTGAACCTAATTGCCCATTAGATGTGAATAATAATTTCCCATATAATTTTCTGGTTTGGTTTGTTTTCTGAAGTGGATGTACTTCTCTAAAAATCTAAAATATCCCATGGAAATCAGAAAATTTAAATGAATTTTTCCAGGTATGCAAAAAAAGAAGTAAAATACTTTGTTTTGGATTAAGTCAACATTAAAGAATGTGTGCTGCATTTCATCACAAAACTAAAGTTTCTGAAACTATCTTCCTGGTTTTTTGTTGTAACTGCAACATACTTTAGGATTCTTCTGAACTGAAAAATTTAAGAAGTGAGTGTACAACACAGACTAAAGCTCAGAGAAGTATGGAATTCCCTCTCAGTATGAAACAAAAAATGGATTCTAATTTCCTTTGATAAATTTTTTTACAGATAATTTCTGGGTTTTTTTTCCCCAGGGTGGAAAGAAAATTATAGTTTAAGTCATCATTTTTTTTACTTACATTACCCAAGTCGAGATTTTTCAGCTAACAGAAAGAAATGGCTTCTTTTTCTTCATTGTTTTTAATGGTTAAAGAATATTTTCCTCCTACAGTGTTCTGAACTCAGGAAAGTGGAGTTTACATGTAAGGTGCCCTTCTTTTTGTGTAAGCAAAAATAAATCATGTAGAGCTTGGACAGAAGAGCATATGCACTGCATTTAGAGATACAGAAATATACAGCCTAAAATGCCTACCATCGTAATAAGGATGGTGAGCTTATAAAAAAATGCATGTAGTGGCTCATGAAGCACTTTTATTAACACTTTTTTCAGAACACCTGAAAAGACAAAGTAATCTGACACTGATGGAAAGACCTGAAATCTAAAAATTATCTTTTTTCTTCCAATGGCATTTTTTTTTCCTTCCAAAAAAATCAGATTTTAAGGTATGCCTCCATGAAAAAGGACCTTTCACAGAAGTCTGTGGTGCAAGGTAACTCAGTCTTATATTTTACCGGGCTATATGGAAAATGAAATCAAACTCAGTCAAAACAGCTCTGATCCTGCAGAGATAATTGCTTTTTGCTTAGTGCAGTTTTGTATTAGTGCAGTTTTGTAGTCATTCTGTGACTGAAGTTCCTTGAATGTTGAAGAACTATACATACCTGACGCATAAGTGCAAGAGGTATTTGGCTGCCTAGGTAAGGAAAAGCTTCTACTCTCCCTAGCACTTTAGCCTGACTTTGATAGAAAAGTGAAAGTAGAAAGAAATTAAGCAAAATTTCACCTTCCACTGCCCACAGAAAAGATGCATTAAGTTTAATTCATTCATGTTGGTGATTTTCAGAAACTATTTGATTCATAACTAACAGCTCTAAGAAATTGGAGGAGCTTATGTAGGTACAGAAAAGAGAGGGAGAGTACTAAAAGTCTGAACCAGTAAAATAATGGCTTTAGCCTTTTAGTACAATTTGAACAAAGAAAAGTACTTTTCTGAAGTTCAAAGATAAAAGATATTGGGAACATATAGAAGGGAAAAGGTATTATATGAACACAACGTGTCTCATCTGTTTAGAGAGTGATGTTAGGCCTCGTGTTCAGTGACAGCTGGCTCTTGACGCACAGCGGTGGTGTGTAACTGCACAGCACATGCTTTACTTCCATTTGTGCTGGGGGTATTTACCACTTTTCTGAAAATAAGTCTAACTACATGTGAAGAAGTGCATTTCATTGTAACCTTATAAATATGGTGCCAAGGTTCAAATATCAGCAAAAAGCCTTGCCTCACTCTTGGTGCTGAAGGAATGAGTTGCACTGTGCATTTGCATGAAGTATACAACACAGAGTAAAACTGAAGAGAATACTGCAAAGTTTGTGTTCCAGAGGGAAAATAGCAACTTTCTTGAACCTGATTCAAAAAACTCTCACCTATCTCACAAGACCTCATGGATGATTAATACTTCTTGAGACTTATAGATATAGTCTAGAAAAAAAATTATTTTCTCCTCAACCAAATAACATAAAACAGAAGAATAAGTATGTACATTACCGTGTTTTAAAAGTTAGCTCAATATTTTTCATGAAAATGATTATTTATCCATTGCATTCACATTCAGAGACTGCTCAGTAACAAATTAAAGTTGATTTTGTGTATCGAGCCTGTCATACACAAGAAGGTTGATAAAGAGAAATTTAATGATCTGCCTTTTAAGTAGTTGACAAGAATATTACACTTGTGGAATATTAGGACTCAGTCAGCTACAAAAAAATCTTCTAATTAGCTTTGTTCTTCACACTTTTACAATATTTTATGTTTTTACCATTAAAAAAGAACAAAGGTAATTTAAATATAAATATATATGCAATAATTTTATTGGGGGATATTCATTGACCCACATAAAGGTTGATAGACTATTTTACGGCTGATTATCAAAGTAGAATGTTTTTTTTTCTGTGGCCACCACTTTATATTCCATCACTCACAGCTTTCATTTCAAACAAACAAACAAACAAACAAAACCTTCCCAGACCTCTGGTGAAAAAAAATCTGTGAAAAAGCCAGATGATTGCAACTACTGTCAGTGTGAGTAACCAGAGAATCTACAATAGAAGATCTGAAATCCGTGAACAGCCATACATCTACAAAGAGGTATTAAAAATAGTGTCAGTGAAGTATAAACAAAATATGAGAGGCTTTCAGGGCAGAAGTGAGGACTTTTAGCCTAGAAAAGAGGCCATGATATTTTTATTTTTATTTATTGTCCAATTATTTGGTTTCCAATGGAGATTTTATTGCTGTAAAGGTTTCTTCTCAGGCAGGTTAGACAAGATTGTTGGTGATATGGATGCAAAGGTCATGAAACACTGGGTAAATTGTTCTAGAGCATAGTGGTTAATATTTCCTTATTAATAAGTTGGTGGTGAACATGAGAAAAAAGTGTATTTATTTAGCAACTTGAGACAATGAACAAAATTGGTGCAGATGAGAGTTCTGAAAAAAATTCAAAAGAGGTAATATGAGATGTATGCCTCTTTGGTACAGCTCTATGTGCAGTTTTGTGATGATTAGCAAAAGAAAAATATTTATAGCTGATTAAAGATGTGTTATTCCATCAATTTTGGGCTGTCTTGTACAGGAAAGTTGTTGCAAGGCCAGGAGAGGGTCTCCAGGATAAGAAGAGGTCTGAAGCATTACACATTGAGAGAAAATGAGAACTGGATTTGTTCAGGTTTAAGAGAGGGCAAAAGGAGAACTTCGAATTGCTGTCTTCAGCAATCTGATGGAACATAAAAAAGAAGATACAGAGGAAAGCTTGGCAGGAGGTTTAGGCTTGCCCACAGATGCTGTGAAAACTCCATCCTTGGAGATATTCAGACGTTCACCACACAAAGCCTTCAATAACCTGATCGAACTAAAGTCAGATCTGAGTTAGAAATTGGCCTTATTCTGAGCAGGAATTTGAACCACATTATAAACCAAGTTTCTTACAATTTTAGTTGCTATAAAATTAGTTTTTCCATTCCTGAAGCTATAACATGCATTTTCTTGTGAAATATGTATGTGCTTTTACTCATAGGAAAGATGCTTCAGGTAGAAAGAAAGCATCTAGATGTTGAAGAATGTCTTAGGTGAAAATGAGTCCTGGATAACCAGTCTTCAGTAAATGCTGACCATTCTGATTCCATAAAGAAAGAAACTATATAGCAAGAGCAAACAATAAAAGCAGCAACTGAAAATTCTAAGAAATCAAAATTAAAACTACAGTGCTGTGTTCATGCAAACAAAATTATACTTGATTTTTTATTGTTCAGATTGTAGTTATGATCATCAACCACCCAACACGTTGTAGTTATCATCATTGTAATTCAACCACCCCACACATTTTGTGTCTTAGCTGAAGTCCCTGGGCATGGAACAGAATTGCAATCTGCCTTCTCAAGGCTCTACTGGTTGCATCTATATAGTTTATGCAAAAAAACCCCAAAAACCAATGTGAAACAGTTTGCATTATTTTGCTATGAATGGCAAAGTAATTTTCACAAAGTATATTGTTATTTATATCACTTACAGAAAGCAGCTATACTTCCCCAAAGGTTACTGGTAATGAGAGAGGAAAAAGCCTTTGGGTGAGGCATTTAGAACTTTTTTTCTCTTTACTGAGACATTATTATTCATTTCCATAAAGACAATCTGAGTAAGCTGACACTTAAGCAGAATTCAAACTGATGCAGTACTGAAATAAAATCCTGTGCAGAATGAAAAGGCTGCCTCTAGAGAGATAGGTACATTAAAAACCTTATTGTAAGTTTTATTTATGAAGTAGTTATAAAAGTATTTCTCCATTTATACTAAAAAGTTGATTAAGGCAGTATGCATGAATGCACCTCAAACAGTAAATTGTAGCTCACTTTTTTTTAGCTTTCTTTTTACATCTGCTATTTCAATGCTGGCACAAAGGATGCTTAGGCTGAATTTCATCCAAATAAATCTTAAATGCAGTTTAAAATACTTGAGATTGTTTACTCCTCCTTGGTTCTACATGCCAATTCGTATACTGAAAAAAAAAAATTATCAAAACCTAGTCATGTTGACAAAATGACCACCTTACAAATGCCAAAGTGACAGCGAACAATAGAGAGAAATAACAGGATCACTACTTTATAAAATAAAATTATTATTGTGCAATCAGCAAACTGTATGTTTGGATTCACATGCCCACAAAACCCTCCCATGTGTGTGCCTTAACAAAAATAAAAGTTCATTAAATTCGAACACTCCCATGTATCTTTATGAAGATGTTGAGCTGCTAATTGAATCTGAAGCACAAAGGATGCTTAATATTCCATTCAAATTGTGGGTTTCATATATATATTTTCACTAATCCAAAGTCATTGAAAGAGATCCATCCAGAGAGTTTCTGGTTCCCCAACTGAAAGTATTCAAGCCATAAGCTAAAAACTCAGCAATTCCAAAGAGGAAATCTTTCAATGATTTCAAAGTAAACATCATTTCTGATTCAAATCTGAATTTATAATTAAACAGTACATTTATCTTGCACCATATGTTTTGTGCTAGCAGGCCAGGGGGCAGAAACCATTATGGTATTTTTTTCATATGGGGGCAGCTATCAAGCAGTGAGAAAAATAGTAGATGGTAAAAGAAATATGAAAATAAACAAAAATTGCAAACAGCACATCAGTATATGGACTACTACTACCCACAGCTTCAGAGGCATCAGAAATCTTGTAGAGTGTTGTCTTTGTTCACCCCCTGATGCCAAAATTCTGAGGAGGTTTAGAAGAAACACACAACATTTAAAAACATTGTGACATCTATAAAGTCTAAATTATGGAAGAAAAATTTAACAAATCTAAACCACAATCTTCTTGTGTTTTAAAAAAGTCATATATGTGCCATGAAACTTTCAGAAAAATTAAATTAAAAAATTATCGTGGGATTTATAATTACTACCAGTCTTCTTCCACACTAGTAAATGTACTTGTATGCATGCACATACCTACAGTACATATTTAACCGAAAAATGTCTGTCAAACTGCTCAGCAAATGCAACAGAAATTAAAACAAAGCATGTCCACTGCCCTTTAACAATAACAATATGAACAAACTGACTTGGAGATGACTACTGAATCTTAAATTCTCCTCTGAAAAGACATTTTTCTGCCTATTTCAATATCCAGTGCTACATATAAAGAAAAAAAAATGTTCTTCATATTGCAATTTTTGTTTGCAGAAATTTGTAATATGTCTTCATTTGAGGTGGGGAATAGTCTTATATTTTGCTGACTGAATAATCTCAACAGTGATGGCAACTCTTTTGTCATGGAATGCTTAAAGTTCTCACAGGTAATATCATGATCACAAACTGCTTCCATTTGCCTTTAGGGGAAAATCTGTATCCTCATCTACTTGAAATGCAAAGTTGGTCCTCATTATGGAAAAATGAAGAATAAAAGAATGAAACATAAGACACATATTGAATATTGTTTAAAGATAAAAACAGGAGTATTCATGTTCAAGATGTAATGTGCTTGTAAGCTACTGTTATGTTTTCTCTTTTTTACAGATATCATGGATGATTATATGTGTTACAATCTCCGGTTTTCCTCAGAACATACAAACTTTCTAAACTGAATGCCTAGGTTAACTATTCTTCTTGATCTTCTAAATCTGTAGTTCTACTATGCAGCACTATGCAGTGCACTTCCTAGTGACCAAAATTTCAGTGCTGAAATTTGCTGGTAGGTGAAGCAGTGATGTCATTTACCAGTTACTCTTTGTGCACATTGTGGAAGGAGAAAAGTCATGGCAATCCTGCTCATCCCTCAGCTGCTACAAAGCCCACTTACACATAATGCAAAATTGTCCAGATTGAAAATATGCAGTTTTTTCAAAAGGTAGGATTGATGAATTAGCCAAAAATCCATGATTTTGCAGCTGCCCACTCAGTTGTAAAAGATTTGTAGCATGGTGCAGAATTAACTTCCTTTCAATTGTAGCAGCTTTTTGAGCTTATGCCAAATATTTTGCTGCATCATTTTGTAATAATGTCCATTATTATATCCTCCTTTAGGGTTAAAAAAATCATCTTAAAAATATGCAAAGTTGATCTAAAACAAATTACAGTGAAAAATAAAAATAATTACAGTTAAAATATCTCTGGGATAATTTTTAAGTAGAATTCAGAATTTAAATTGTTCAATCTTACTATGCAGTGTTCCACTGAGGGGCTGGTTTGAGGACAGGTTGTGTTACTGAATTCTACTTCTTCAACTCAAAGAGAAATAGGAAGAAAAACAAACCTACGCTAACAATAAACAAGTCTGAAACAGAAAATCCAGATTTTTTTTTTTAAATCTTTATAAGTGTAAAACTCCCAGAGAGTAATTTCAAAGTTTCTGATGTTAACAGAAGGCAATGCATGGCTTGTATGGATTTCTATCTCACTCTCCACGCAGCAATTTACTTTTCACTTGTTAACTCATATCCTTAGCCTATCTAACCACAGTTTTAATAAAATTTGCTTTTTTTAACTATCTTTTTTCTTACACCTCCAGCTGGCATTTAGCAGATGCACTAGGTTAATTTGTAGAAGAAAATCTTCAGGGACTATTAAATCTGGAAGCTATACTTATTGAGATAAAGGAAGTCTGTTCAGGAAATGAGCTGTGGTCCTCCAAACTGGTACTGCAGAGTAACACACGTTCATACAGCTCAGGATCAGAAACCACTCAAGTGGACTTATAAACCCATTTGGAATGGGCTTATCCAAGTATGCAGTCAGTACTCAATAGGCTCCAAGATAACTATTAATTTTCAGACATTTTTTCTATCCTTTGCCAGCCTTTGGGGTTTAAGTATCAGAAATGATAAAGCAATGTTGAGAGTACAGGCTGAGGATGTGGCATGAAAAAAGAAATAGGGTTGTGTGAGAACACAGCATGCACTGGAACAGTACCATTACATACTAGAGAAAGGAGAAAATGGTACAGTTTTGTCTGTAAGGACTCTATGGTATAGATTATTGAGTAAACTGTCTCCAGAATATCAATCCATATTTGTCTGAAAGAGAACCAGTCAATCAAAAACCCTGGGAGTGAGAAGTTTTAAGGTCTAGGGCCCAGGGAGGATAGTGCTACATGATTTTTCAGGAGAAATATCAACTGCCATTTTTTAATCTGGTGTGGTGGTTTCATGTTTGCCGATTGGGAGATAGGATTTTAGGAGGGAAAAAAGGCGAAACAGGCTCAGCTTAGAAGTAAAAAGATAGTTTATTAACACACAATAAGAAAAAGAAGAGAAAATGAAACTTTCAAAACCCCTCTCTTCCCCCACAAGTACTCACTTTCTTACAAACCACATAGAGACAAAACTTATGACATTTAGTCAGCTTCACCATTTAAATATAGTCTTTCATCAATTCTTCAGGAGAGGAGTCTCTTGTGTACGATGGAATTTTTCCCACTGACAACTTAGAAATTTTTTTTGTGGGTCAGAACTNCTTTGATGGAAGGTTCCTGTCCCCACCTCTCAGTCTCATTCGGGGTAGACTCAGCTCAGAGCAGCTGCAGGCTGCAGGCTCCCCTCCCCCTGCTGGGGAAAGGGCTCAGGCCCCGGGCCAGGCCTTGGGCCAGCTCCTCCCCCATAGGGGAGCAGTAGAGTGTTTTCCAGCTGCAAAAAACCGATCCGGGCCAGGATGGGGGCACATCATCCCCTCCCCAGGCCTGAGAGTCCCCGGGCCAGGCAGGCCACTCGTGAAGGCCCGGGCCTGAGCAGGCCTGGCTGTCCCGGACCCTTCTCCAAAGGAGAGAAAACCAGGACTGCTTTACTTCTTGTAAAGCCAGAAGGAAGAGAGCAACCCCAGCCTCCCTTCCAACTTTTAAAGCTGTGTGTTTCCCAGAGGTAGATCCCTACATGCAATTAGCTATTTTAGTTGTCAGTTTAAAAGAATTCACCTATTGCACTTCACCATCTGTGCTAAACCAGCACATCTGGAAATCTCAAAGCTATTAATTTTCAGAGGTTGAAAGAGTATGCTGGGGAAATTATTGCTTTATCTTTACGTACTTCTTATAGTATTCCTCTTGTGAGAGACATGACACTGTGTTACAACACCACTTCTCTGTTCTAATCTCACTGTCTTAAAGACTTTTAGCAGCAGTGCAGCACAGATCTCAGTACCCAAGACAAAGACTGAATGGAGCATACAAAACTTCAAAAAATTTAGGTGATGACCAAGACAATTTTAATGATGCTTCCTCCCAACCCCCTTCACTTACAGAGGAAAACCTGTATTATTATATTCAACAAGAGAATGCATCTGATGCTCAAGACTAAAAATAATTTTAACAATCATTTTTTGGCACATATAATATAAAATACGCTCTCATGTACTACCTTTTTCTTTATTTGTTACTGAAATTACTTCAAGCTATTTAAGGGAATCAAATCATTAGAGTGTTGTGAGAAAAGGAGAACAGTGAACAAAAACAGACCAGTAGGGTGAGTTGCATAGCTATTCTTTACCCCAAAACACTGTTCACTGTTCTTCACTGTTCAGATATCACCTACCTCAAATTACACGCACTTGTAAGTAATTATGTCATTAATCTTTCTTTTCTTCATGGGTATGCAAGACTTTAGCTAGAAGTATTACATTTATTCATACGCTGATTAAATCTGTTTGCAAGGGGCAATTCATGACCACTATGTTTTTGGGTTTTTTTCAACTTTTAATTGTCTATGTATAATTAAATTTCTTGGAGTTCTCTGTATTGAACAATAGGTGGTGGACTTTGAGCTTACTTTGCATAAGTATTTATTTGACAGAGACCAAAAGTGTATTTTTACTCCCCCTCCCCCTTTGAAATTTAGTGAATTTAATTTGATTTCTGCTTCAAATATGATGTTCTTATTCTTTGAGCCTCATTTTCTTGGGGCTAGAGACCGTTTTAATTTAGTGGTTTCTTATGTAGCAGACTGGGTTTTTTCTGAATGTAGTTTATCTAAGTTGAAAGAGGAACAACTTTAAAAATTCCTTCCTATTAACAGTTTATTTTATAAATCCTAAAAGATATAATGCTAAATGGTATTAAAGATCTCAATCTGAATTTAAGGTTTGTTTTTAAAATTAACAGAAGGTTTGAACCAGGACAGCAAAAATATCTAATTTTGCTGTTTCTGAAGACGGTTTTTTGGTTTCTCTTGTCCTGTCTGCACATTTATGAAAGATTTTTTTCTTTTCAGTACAAAGTTGCGTAAGTGAATCTAATTTTAAATATAGACATTTACCTGAATAAAACATGGGATGAGTTTTAAAAATTAGCTAAAAATAATAGTCTTTTTTGGATTTTGTTTTTTATGGAGGGTAGAGATGCACAGATTGTGTCCTGTTTCGTGATACTGCACAGAGAAAAGCAGGTGCCATCTAGTGAACATCTCTCTTCCAAAGCTGCTGTTGAGGATATGAAGAAAAACCTGTATTCAGTCCCAAATCAAAGTCCAGAGATGTGAAGGATAGCTTTTAGTCTAATAATCAGGAAAAAAAAACCTATAAAAACATTGACTTTGCCCATTAATGTTACAATGGAAAAACATTTTGTCAGTGACAAACTCATGCAAGTACTTACAGACGTGCTGTATCCCATAAAACGGGAAACCCCAGATTGCTGGGGTTTCCAAAAATCAAAAGGAATTTTATGAGTACAGAGTTCGTAGATAAAGCCAGAAGCTCATACAGCAAGATTTGTATTTATTGAGAAGCACAGTGAATTTACACCAAAGGAATGTATTCATACCTACACTTGCCATACAATTTTCAATGTGGTGATGACTAATTATAATTTTTTTTTCTTATATAAATTATAGTCATAGCCAATTATAGCATAAATGAAAAAAAAAAAAGCCCTCATCAGAAGACATTCAGGATCAGAGTCTTAGTCCTTCCATTAAGTGACACCTACTCTCAGGATTAAGTAATTTTTAATAGGTAAAAAAATCAATTAAACTCTTAATTAATACAACACATTTATATGTAAAATCAATTTCATTTACGCAGGTATATATGTTAAATATACAAACATATGTATTATATTCACATATCTATAAATGAAATGTGTGTGCATATATATATTCATATAAATTAAATCAAATTTTTTTCATATATGTATCCAACTTCGGTTATATGCTTGGAAGATACACATTTGGGTATTATAATATTATGAAATGCAATTCAAAGCAGAGTTCCACATGTGAATAAGCCAACAGATGGCAAGAATACTCTAAGGCAGTCTGTATGCCAGAGTATAAATATTGCTGCAGTAAAACTAATCACAAGAGGAAACTAAAGCCTGTAGATGATGCATCGTTAAGCAAAATATAGTTAGAATTCTGGACTCAGCTTGGCTGAATCAGTGAATCTCACCCTGTCACAAGTTATTGTCAAATTTTCTGAAATGCAGAAAAAAATGTCCTTAACTTTAATGACTAAGGGTGTGGTGTGAAGAGACATTTTGTCATTACTAAGTACAAGTGTTATTGAAGCCCTGACCATCTTTGAAAAATATTCAGTGGAAGCATTGGATTAGAAGCTGTGCAAACAAAAAGCATAGAGGGTGACTGCAAGACTTACCCCAAAGCAAGGGTAGAACTGCCTCTCAGCACCAACAAAAGATTTACTTGGTTTGCACCACCTCATGCTTCTTGGCTTTCAGCCTGAAACTAGATTCTTAATCAGCTTTCCAGTTGATGGTGTAAGTCACAAATACATGACATAGTCTTCCAGGAGGATATTTTTGGTCTATATTCTGCTCACTACACTCTGATAATGGACAACTCAGAAGTCTAATTATGCAGTTAAATACTTGGCCTAAAATAACTGAAGCAGAGATTGAAATCTTAAGCGTCTCATTTAGGAGGCTTTACAACTTTTAGAGAACTGTACTAAAGTTCTTACAGCAAGAGTAAATGAGACAGCTGCCATGATACGAGTCCCCAAGACCCACCTTCTGTAACACGTTGCCCTCAAAGATGATGAGCTTGATGGAGCTTGGAGATGGTCAATACTTGGCCTGCATGATGAAGTGAAATTCTCTACAAATTCAAGTGAAATTTGGTAAGCATTGTGTAAATAAAAGTTTCTGATTGTATAAATATGTGCTTATTAGACAATGAAGACCAAGTTAGGCCACTCATAGAGCATAATTCCCTGTTCTATATATCTGATCCAGCAGACCAGTCTGCATGAAGGGCTGATAAATCGGACTGAATGAGCATGGATTCTTTGTGTATAGTTTTAAGAAAATTTCGCTGTATCATCTCAAAGGTGGGACATGTTGTATTTTCCTCTACTAACAGGAAGTTTTAAGCCCTAAGTGTATTTTGGCCATAACTACAGGTATAGTGCATGTTGAATAAAGGGTTACAATTGTCTCTGACTTAAAAAAAAAAAAAAAAACGAAAAGAAAAAAAAGAAAAAAGATGAAGAAAAAGAAAAAAAGAAAGAAAAAAAGAAATTTATTATTACCTAACTGAAATCAGACTATTACTCTCTGTTCAGCTTCAAGTAAATCAATAGGCTTTTCCAATTAAGCCAAATTGTGGAAACACTTTGCTCTGAAGAGATATACTGCTAAAGATGTGACTCCCTTAATAAGATGTGTGTAGAAGTCTAGAAGAATTTTTGGGCTACCTTGCATGGAACAATCTGGTGTTTTTAACTGTAATGGCACTTCAAGGTTTTGTTCTGTTTTGCTTTTCTTTCAACATACACTCAACACACTGTCACTACTGCTCATGCCACTTTCTGTGGAAGAAATGCTTATGTATAATACAAACATTTTGAAAGAATCAAGATAAATAAATCTTTCTTGGAAATATACTTATAAACCCCTAGGAAAGGCATATTAAAAATATACTCCCAATGGATGGGACGTGCTAAAATATTCACACTCTCTGCCTGAACAATTTTAGGCAATCCCTCTGAAAATTTGATTGCTGGTTGGTTTTGTAGCAAATACAATCTGCCACACTTTTGTGTGAGTTATGCACAGCTGTGTATATAAGCTTCCATAAAATAACCCATATGCTAATTTTGTTCTTTGGAGAAGGCTCTACTAGCACAGGAGAGAAAATAAGGCAGCAGCTAAGGTTTTCTCTTTTCTTGACACTCTCCCCTTGCTTTTCTTGTAAATCTGAAGTAAAATGCTTCAGTATCTAAAATCTGGCACACTATAAGGAGCCACTGCTTTGTCGCTCTTCAGTCCCTCTAGTATTCCAATTACATGACTGCAGGCTTCCTGGCAATGAGGCTCTTTTACTTCTGTCTCTCAGTGTTCCTCCTTTTTCAATTTTCCGTTCTAAAATGTTGTGCACCAAAATGTTGTTACTGTGGTTATCCAAAGATAATTTTTGAAAAACACCGTTGTTTTTACTTCCCCAACTTTGTAAGAACATCAACCTAAAGTTTGTGCCTCTCCTCTGACAGAAGAGTACAGTGAAGAAGAAAAGTATCAGCACTTGCTTTGAACTTCATAGTGCTGTCCTACTTGTACAGACTGCTACAAAACAACCTTCTGCAGCATTCTATCAGGCCAGGTGAAAACACGATCTTGCTTTCCAAATTTAAAGTATCTATACACAGCTCTCTGATTAGCTATTAACTGGTTCTCTCCAGCCAGCCACAGTGGCACGTTTCTCTCCAGCCACTCCTCATAGCCTAATCAAAGAAAAAACAGGCCTTTTCCAAGAAAGAAGGTCATTAGAAGCATTTTAATTAATCTACAGAAATATATTGCTAAGTATTTCCCTTTTTTATATACATTTGATACACTCAAAAATAAATTCAGGAAAAAGAGAGGGCATAAGAAAGAAGAAAAAGGGAGCTGCAAGGAGAAAACTAAATTCTTCTATGAAACAACAATGCTACTCTGACAGAAACAAAACACAGAGACCTAAATGCAAAGATCTTTGGAGAGAGATTTGAAGAGCTGTCTTGTAGAAAAATCAATTGAAACATAGGAGAGAGGCACCTTTGAGGGGGAATAAAGCATTCAAGTCCAGAACAAAGTAGGAAGAAGAAATTGATTTGATGAAGGATGCTTTCCTGGTTCACATTCACTACTACAAAACGTTAAAAATGAAACCAAATCAAAACACACACAAATTTAAAACAAAACAACCTAACCAGAAAAAACCCAGTAACTATCTTACTACTACATAAGGTAGTAAGGTTTTCCAACAGGCTTATTTTTACAATGTGTCTTCTGGGAATAGAAAAGTACACTTTCAATGTAATTATTCCTAAAATCTATTTTCTACCATCAAAGCATAATGTCTTACATCTTTTTGTTCCAGTTCAGTAACACAGAGGGAATCCAGAGGAGGGCCATGAAGATGATCAGGGGCTGGAGTGAGGAGAGGCTGATGGAGTTCAACTGGAGAATAGAAGGCTTGTGATTGTTCAGCCTGGAGAAGAGAAGGTTTGGGGGAGACCTTAGAGCAGCCTTTCAGTATATAAAAGTAGGGTACATACAAGAGGGATGGAGAGGAAATTTTTACAGGGATATGTAGTGACAGAATGAGGTGGAATGGGTTCAAACTGAATGAGAGTACATTTAGATAAAATATTAGACAGAAATTCTTTACTGTGAGGGTGGTGAGGCACTGGAAAAAGGTTTCCCAGTGAAGTATTGGCTGCCCCATTCCTGGAACTGTTCAAGGCCAGGTTGGATGGGACTTTGAGCAAACTGATCTAGTGGAAACTGTCCCTGTCCATATCAAGAATCTGGAACAAGACGATCTTCAAAGTCTCTTCCAATCCAAACCATTCTGTGATTCTATGATTCTGAAAATCAGTCATACATACAGCAAGTCAATGTAAATGTTCCCATTGCCTTTAGTATTGTAAGGCAAAAATTAGGTTCATCTAAAAAGGGGAGACATAAAACCTTACAGTGAATTAAAACAAGGTAGCAGAAGAAATATAATAGCTTAGGTAAGTATTAAATACCCACTAAAACATAATGGATAGATAGTTAAGTAGGGAATAGGGAATATTATTTTAAAAGTTATTAACTTGCAATTGAATTCAGTAACAATTAACTTCCAATAATAACCTGAACTAATTGTCACTATTGTAGGCATTTTTTAATGAAATCGCACAAACCTATACACAGCTTCACACACACACAGAGAAATATTTAAGTAGAAAATAAAGATGCTTAAAACAGCCTCTTCAGGTACCCTGAAAATGACCTAAAGTATACAGCAAAAGGTGTAGTATGTTTCATAATATCAAAACACCCTCAGAAACTCAAGTCTATTTTCAAAAAACCTTGGGAGAACTAAAACCTACAAAACAGATTTACAGTCCTAATGAAAATTATCTGATGTTAGAGGAAACATTTCCAAGTAACTAAACACAGTAAAGTGACTGACTTACATTCTGGTTTATGAATGCTCATCTGGGTTTTTTATCCTCTCTATTTCCCATGGATTTAGTTGGGATCAGGCAGAGCAGGAATTTTTTCTAATATACAAAGAATTACCAAAATATCTGTGTAGATAAAATCTCAAACTTCAAATGAGAGAGTAGAAATTATTGCAATTATAGAAATCTACTACTATGAATATTTATGAAAAATTACTTAATTCTATTTGCCCTCCCAGTGTACAGAATATGGTTTTATCTTCATCAGCCTGCTTCCAAATCTGAATATTTGAGAGCTCTGGAAATCCATTTGGTACCTTATGAAAATGTAAGATGATCATCTGTTCTAGTTTTGCCTATAGTCAGATATATTACAACACTAGTTTTCCTGTTGAAACATAGTGAAAATATTTAAGTATACTTTCAATTTATTGAAAATATTATTTAATTATAAATTTGATATTGGAAATGAATAAAGATCTCTATAGAAAATTAAAATGGCTTAGTGCCAATGTCAAAGTGATTCTATCCATATTTTATGCAGAGTTTACTTATTTGTGAAGTTGGAATTTTTCCCTTGTACATAAATGGGTTGAGAGATGTTCACTCAAGTGTGTTCTCCCAAAGAAATAAATTCTGTATATTACATATTTTTCAGGGCTTGGCATATACTTCAATTTTAAAACTGATTCTTTATGTAAATGACAAGGGTCAGAGAGACCAGAGTTGCAATATGCAAGTCTCAAGAGTACTCATTAAACCGAGACTGTTTCTAATCTTGTCCTCAATGCTCATGTACGAGTATCATTCTGTTAGTATCCCTGGAAGCACATTCCTCTTCATAGCACATCCAGGTGCACAAGCTATGTGTATTGCTTGCAGGACTACCTGTAGAATAAGTTGTAGTCAAAAAGGAAACAATGTGAGATTTAGAACTAAAGCCTGAGTTTCTATCACAAGCAAACAGCTTTGTGACACTCATATTGCATGAGCTGTTTTGACTTTTCTATTGTATGCAATGATTTTACAGGTTTAATATGTTTCCTAAGCAGAGTGTCACAGAGATAAAACTTACAGTTGAGATGGATATTCTTTGGTTTGAGGTTGTTTTGTTTTGTTTTGTTTTTGAAAGCTTGCAAATCCAAATAGTGCTGCGTTGTCCATTTCAAGTAGTTTAAATCAAGTCAGGATGAAAGCGGTTTCTTGATTTCTTAATGACATCTTTGTAATGGCCAATCAGTGACCTATAGAGTTGAAACATAAGTCAGCAGATAAACTGCAATACTAGACAGTTGCAAAATATTAAATATTTTAATTGTTTAAAATAGCCTATTTACTTCCTTTCCCATACCACTGATCACACACACCTTACTCACTTCCACTTGCCCTTACTGGACACATAGGCTGCAAGTCTTCCTATTCCCTCCGAGCCCTGCAGGTGTCCCTTTGCATCCAATGTGGCAGATGTGGGACACTTCAGCTCTAGGGCTACCTGTGCCCACCACTTCATCCTCGGGGCTGCACCCGAGGGTGGCCCAGGGAAGGCAGCATTGCTCAGCCTGCACTAAGAATGGAGCACTCATCTGCCTTGTCCATCCTCTTCCCCTCTCCAGGTCTCCCCTATTATGGATCTTTCTGTTTCTCCTGTCTTGATTTTCAAGGTGACCACTTTGTTGTTTCAGAGTTTCTTGGCAAAGACTGCTTAATGCAACTGATGGCTGTATTTCTAACATGACCAGTTTGGGGGCAGATGCCCTTCCAGAGGACCTGGTGTATTTGATTCATTCAGTGTCTACATGCATATTTTTCTCTGGAAGAATGTTCTTCAAGAGGATTTTGCCAAGGGTAAGGCATGAAAGCAGCCACCAGTATGTATATATAAATACGTGTGTGTGAGCATGCCTATACACATGCATTTTTGCAGAAGATAATTTCTATTTGTTTATCTATGCACACAGACACATGCATGATATTCGTGTCTGTCCTCACCATCTTTCGATCCTTCCCCAATATACTTCTTTATTTTAACCTTCAAACTAGCAAGTAATTCTCTCTAGCCCTTATTCCAGTAATTTAAACTAAACTGTTGGCATTTTCTCTTGTCAGGCTTACAGCAAAATTATTCTGATTTAATTACAGCTATAAAATTATCAAAGTTCTTTCATCTACAACAGAGAATGATGTTGAGGTGTTAAACTAGTTAAGCACTGAACATGCAAATTTGTGAAGACACTGGTGCAATGCTGTATGAGGATCAATACAAATAATTTCATTAGACATCACTGTAAGGGAAGACCTCATAAAGTTTGCTGGGGATTCATGACGTGATAAAGATGTTTACAAAAATAATTTCTAATTCATATTGTAACCTACAACATTTAGTTGTTTCAGCAAGGTGGTATAAACTCATTACTGATACAATCTCTGATATATTGCTACAGTTCTGAACCATAAAATGTCCTTTTATTCTCCAGTGTCCGTTGCTTGTCTCAGTATCTCTTCCATTTCCTGGTTTTAATTTCTTCATTGGTAGCATTACCTTATCTTCTTTACCATCCCATTCTTGCCAACTCTGTCTGTTGTAATATATTAATTAAAAACAAACATAGAAATCAAATACTACCTCTCTATAGAGAATAATGATTTACATGCACTTTGACAGCCATTAACTCTCAGGACTTAAACCTCGTGCTTTGTTCTTCTACTTTCTGTTTTCTGTGGGATTTTGCATGGTGTGTTCAGTGAGACAGAAAACAGGTGTAAGGACTGGTGGAACATTTATCTGTAAGGGTTTATCAGATTTTTGACAAATAGTGGTGAGGTACACAAATTCATTACCCTTTTCCCCACCAACAGAGCATCTGCAGTGGCAAGGCATTGTGACTACATTATATGCACTGGAAAATGAATAGTTCCAGGTCCTGCATTTCTAATTCAAAACTGTGGAGAAAAATACTGTGTGACATTCAATATTAAATTAATCTGGTGCAACACATATTTTCCAGGCCCAACACAGATTTTTTGGCTACCTGTACTTTGCCTCTGACTTCAAAACACATAGAAAATTCAATACCTCCAGACTATCAGACAGTCTGTCAATTCTGAGCCGCATATGAAAGTAATCTTGCATGCAGTAAATGGTCTGATATTAGGTGTGATGCATTCCAACAGAAAAGTTTTTTTCCTGCTTTGAAATCCAAGTGTTTATTAAAAAGAAGTTATAAGTGATAAAATAAATGATAAACAAAGCCAGTTTGTAAAGGACGGTTTTAAAATTAAAAATATTAAAATAGAATTTAAAAAATTAAATTAAAAACTGAAAACTATAAAAATTTGTAATATTCTTTAAATTTGTATTTAGAAAAAAGTAAATGAACATGAATACTCAAACACTGATTATCATGATCTGAAATATTTTTTTGTCTTTTTTCTCTCTTCAAGTCTGGATTACTTGCAGCACCTCATTTTTTTTTTCCTAATAAAATATAGCTCAAGATTGCAAAGATTTATTCTCATTTTGAAATGACGAAATAAAGAGTATACTGTAAAAGAATACTTCTGTAAAAGAACTTCTTTATTTAAATTACTTCTTGTCTTAATAAACAGCTCAGAAGTATTTTTAAAGTCTCCATCATGAGATATTGAAAACACCATACAATAGCAGCTTTGGATTTATATCTTCAGACAAATTACTTCATTTGGAGAAAAGGTAAAAATCAGAAAAAAAGATGGGGGAACATTCTGTAATGTAATAACTAAAAAATTGCACACGACTTTCAAGTTTAATGTTTATTTGAATCTTGAAACTTCAACATATTGACAACGTTTTGCAGTTTTACCAAAAAAACACAATAAAATAAAAATGTAATGTTTTCTTTCCTAGCAGAACTGGGAGGAAAGAGGTTTTGCCTTTCCCATGAATCTTCTAACTTAAAGCATTGCACATTGCACACAGAGACTTAAAATGAGATCAGCTCTATGTACACACAGGATATTGAGAAAAAAACCCCACGTTCCTTTTCTGAAATATTCCTGGAAGAGACTTGAATTTCTTGAACAGAAAGAACCTGAATTTCCTCTTTCCCTCACTTGCTAGAACCCTTTCTCTTTGAATAATCACAGAATGCAAAAACTATCAGAGTATTATTCTCTTTCTTTTTTTCTGTCTGCTTACCTGTTTCTGTTTTTGAAATGAGACGTTTTGGTGTGAGGGTTTTATTGTAAATATTAAAACAGGCACTGTAGTGGGTATAATAGGAGATGATAGGAAATCCTGCCAACAAAGTGATTAAGGGGAAGAAATGGAGAGGAGACAGATGGAGAAATAGAATGCTGATAGAGGAAGAAAGAGACATTTTATGCTTCAGAACTACAGCAATATATATTAGAGATGACATCAGTAATGAGCTTCACCAGTTGAACTGTTTATAGCCATGGTTTCCATTTTAATGGGTTAATATTTTTCAACAAAAAACCTCAACTCTCCTGAAAAATGCCCCAGCTGCATGTTTTCTTACACCTGTTCACAGAAGTGTTTTTTCTCTTCCTGGAAGTCTTGGACAAATATGTCAGAAAACAGTTCTGAATTTCCAAACACCATGATACACAATCTCGAGTAACTAGGTAAGAGGCTTGTTCTTTATTTTAAAACATATATTCAATAAAGTATAGTCAGAAGAATATTTTCTGAGGGAAACATAAAAATTAAAAAATTGCAGATTTAAATCTCCATATACAGATCTAGGATCTAGGGATATCACTGTATTTTTTTTCTGAATATCTTGGAACTTACACAGAAAATTCTGCATTATAGCAATTAAAGAAATAATTATTCACATCCTTTGAATACCTATGATTAGTAGTCAAAGTTTATTACTGCTAAATATATTATCTCAGACAAGAGTTCTCAGAGTTCCTTAAAAATGTAGAGAAAAATAAATCCTCGCAAAAATGGATGGCATATCAAAACCTTTTCTCTCCAAAATTTTCCACATAACCATTTGGCTATTTTTTAAATTAAATAGTGTTTCAACTCCAAACACCAACAATGGGTTGGAGAGTGTGAAGGTAGAAGAAAGTGAAGAAAATATGGTCTTTAAGCACATCCAGCTTACTAGTGGAAGTAACATGCAATTATTTTCTTTTAAGGAGCAGTAATACTTTTAATTGATACAATATAAAGCAGTTTAGTGTAAATCCTAAGCATGTTGCACAGCATCATATTGACCTTTTCTTTTCTGATCTGATTCAGAACCATATAAAAATGATAAAAAGATCCAAAATAAAAATAAGTATTTGCAACACACAAAGAAATAGTTTACATGAAGTAACAGCATATAAGACACAACTATACAAAACATATGACTAAACAGATAGATCTGTTCCATTCTTAAGAACAAAAGGCCTCACATGAGAGAGTTTTTTCAAATTAAATGTTTGCTAAAAAAATGGTTTTGGTTTTGTACTTCTGTATTATGTTAACATTCCTTTATGGCTAGCATTTTATCTGCAAAATAATCCATGTCTTCAGTGGCTGTTGGATTTTCCCCTAAACAAAGACTACCAATAAAGGATGGATGACATTAAAGCAGTTTAACTACCCGAAAATCATCAGATTTATAGTGACACACCTGCAGATGGTGCTGTTCCACCACATTTCTGGCATAAAATTTGTTTAAAATTCATTAGTTCGTCTATTCTTTGATCTTTTGATTTTTATTTATACAGTACATTCAGCTTTTGCATAAAATGATTGGCTGTGTGGAAAATGATGGAAAATGATACCTAAAGATATAACTTTTTCCCATGCCAAAGATATTTTCTTTTTTCCCATCTTCTTGTTATCATAATGTTGGCAGTTGTTCAGCATTGTGATATTTCTTTTTATATTATAAAGCATTTTAGCATTGTTTTTTGTGAGATAAAAAGTTGTAGTTACTCAGAGAGACTATGTTTACAGGTGGTTTTCCATCTCAAACATGCTACATTGTACAAAAAGTTGTTAGTGAATGTTATCCTACAGAATAATATTACTCAAGGGCTACAGATTATGAATTATTCACAGAAAGACAGTGGGGGCCGTAGAAATAAAATACTATTGCACAGAGAGGAAAAATTTCAAAGCTGTGTTTACTGCTAGAGCAGAAGACTAAGGAAAATATGTGTCATCACGTGAATTATTTCATACTTCTATATAATGATTTGTGATTTCAGTTGGAGCTAGTTGTATTGTTTTACTATTCCATAGTTTTTTATTTTTTAATCATGAATGAAAGTATCACCACTACTGCTACTTCTGCTACTACTATTACTGCTACTGCAGTTATGACTAGTGGTAATAGCAGTAGTAGTAGTAGTATCACTATTAATTTGTAAAAATCATGGATTTATACTTCATTTCCTCTTTATGGATATTTTAGACACAAAAAATCTTTTTAACTGTATTTGAGAATAGAAAATATTCAATTTCAGAAACTTTTCTATAACATATTAACACAATTTGTAGGAGAAGCCCTCTGTAGTTGAACAGATTTTTTTCTCTAAGAATCTATCTCAGAACATGAATATTTGGTAACAGTATGGAATAAAAATTAATTTTACTTAGATGTTTAAAACTTCAAAGTTTTTGATAGTATATAAATCAAGGAAAATTAAACACAATTAAAATTTAAAAAGAAAGAATTAACATTATAAGCAGGTATTAAGTTTTAGTTACAAGATAAGTTGAAGGAATGTAAATAATTTCAATGGGAAATCTTTAGCCCCTGGCACTCATGGGAGTATTTTCATTTATTTCAATGGTGTCACAATTACACATGTTAATCTTCCACCATTAAAACCACTCATGGATACCAGTAGGAGGTCCAAACATTTCATAATTATAAACATTGAATTTTCTATTGGATTTGCTAGGATATATACTTTGAGGATCTTTGTTTTGCCATTTAAAAAAGCCTCTAAAACAACAACCAAAAAAACAGAACCAAAACTAAACCCAGAAACTGGTTACTATTTATTTCCCTATTTTTTACTGGGAGAAGGAATTAATTACTTTTTCCACTTACTCTGCAAAGTAAGAAGAGAATTTAACAATTAATGGATTATGAGGAGAACCTTTAGATGTCTTGTGCATCTTCAGTATCTCTGATACTTCACTTCATTTGCTGTCTTATGCAGAACTTGCTCCTTGGGATGACCAAGACAATGATGTGGCATTTGGCAAATTAATGAATTAATTTAACTACTATTTAATTGCATAGTTATTTCTGCAAATGGAAATTCTTTTTTGAGTACTAGAGATAAATTTTCAAGAAAGGAATATAAAGTAACTCATTTATCTTGTCATAGACTAATCTACTAATGTAAATTTTTCATTCTGCATTCAAAATTGTAGTCACCTGCAGATATAATATGACAGCTTTCAAATTCATTATTTTCTACTTATACATATTTTTCAAAGGCAGTAGTTGGTGTAAAATGTGTATAATACTCTGGCTGTATTATAAAGGGATCAATCTTCAACCCAAGCTGGAAAATATGCTGGAAAATACTTCCAGGTTTTGATTAATTTTCCCTGCTCTTCATTATAAAATCCTGTTTTCTTTCTTCCTTCCTTGGAAGGTTCATGATTGTCTATACTTACTCCAATCCTTTGAATCTCTTGATTTTCTTTTTCTTCACAGTTCTAAATTAGTTCAGTAAAAAGGAAAAACCTCTAAGCAGTCAGACTAGAAACTCCCATTTACTCTTAAAAATGAGGTTCATTAAGCTGTTATCTATAGTGTCTTAAAACCCAAAACTAGAAAGTAAATTCAAATGTATTCTCACGGCATGGGAATGTATTCTGTGGTTCAGGGAAGAGTATCAGAAGAGAAAATTAAATGACACTTGGAGAAAGCTATGCCATATATCACACAACATGTTTCAGTTCAGTTTGGTAAAATGCCAGTGCAGGTTTCTGTTTATGTTGTGCAAATAATAGCCTGGTCTACGCCAAACAAATGATAAATTGTGTGTTTGGCAATATGTGTAACAAGTTCTGATAGTTTAAAATTATATGTTACCTAAATATATTTCCTTTCTGAAATAAGTTTCCTTTTGTATACTAATATACTGATTTGATCTAAATCTTCTGCTTCTTATTTCTATAAATAATTAAAATTAAATATTTTATGGTCGAGTTTAAACAAATTGCTACTGCATTTAGAAAATTTGAAACTATTTCTCTAAAATATTTTTTGTCCTTGATATAAGTTTAATGTTTCATTTAGAATTTATAAATCTGTATTACTGATCTCTGCCATACCAGGGAGCACAGCACTAGAGATAGTGGCCCAGCTGTGTCTCACCAGCACAGAGCAGGGTATCACTTCCTTTGGCTTCCTACTGTATTTTAGCTCAAATCCAGGGCTGGAACATATCAGTGCATGACCTTGTTATTGTCAAGTAATTCATTAAATATTATCAGATTTAAAATTAATTTTCAATCTTTCATTTAAGCATAGCATGTTGTGAATACTAGAGTCATACCTTTTCACAATTCTGACTTCAGCAGAAGCCATTGTACCTGGAAGATAACGCAGGGTCCAGGCTTCAGAATTCCCATTTTTAAAGAGATGGCCTTTTCAAGACAGAAATCACAGCCACTTGATGTCCAGTTATCACAAGTTTAGTTAGAGTGTTCATGCAGATATTATTTTCAGTTTAATTCAAAGAGAAAGAAATATATGTGCTTTTTGACACCACTTATTTACCAGTTCAGATTGTAATTTATTTGGCTTGAGTAACACCCTAATTCTCCATCCAGTGTTTATAGACAGAAAAACATAAATTTAATGTTTCTTTTTCCTTTTCTTTTATGGCATCAAGAAATAAAAACATTATTTGCAAATATTTCTTACAGTCTTGTGGTCCTGTTAGGCCAACTACTCATGTTGAGTAATTTTACAACATTGCAATTGAACAGGTCTCTTGGTCATTTCTAATTGCCTTTATAAATAACAGCTTCTCATTACTGCCAGATCATAGTAACAAAGGCATGTGCAACCTCCAAACTGGCAGGAACAACATGTTTGCCACTGGGAAAGCAATGGTATGTGGATACCTTATTTAAACAAATACAAAAGATTAAGTCATGCATTTCCCAGGTTCAAAATGCAGCTAATGTTCCACAACTAGCATTTCCACAGGTTTTCATTATAAATTTAAAAAGGAATGAAAAAGTGCACTTCAGTAAAGTGAGTGCCACAGAAAGACAATAAAGAGTTACCTTAAGGGTAACTGCTGAGATTAAATGTTTGGGGTCTGTTTGGGCTTGGGGTTTTTGGGAGGGAGGAGGGGTTGTTTTTTTATATATTGGGGGTTTGGCAGGTTTATTGTCCCTACTTTTATGTAAGGAAAAAAGTTAAAATCTTGCTTTTATATGACTAAATAAAAGCACCCTTTCCTCACCTTTCATGATCACTCCCCTTTCTCTACCTGTCTCTTGCACACAAAAATATTTGTTGAGATAATAAGCAGCAAGGAAATGAGGGATAACACATTTTGAAGAATAAAATGAAGAAGATTATTTGAAGAATCTTTCATATGAGTTATGAGGTATAACAACTCTTGTGTATTTCAAATCACAATGGTCTGATGTCTGTTTGCATCGTTGTGGTGATGCCTTTTTCTTTTCAAGCACAGAATAAGGTATTTTACAGAAAGTATAGAATTAGATTCAATATTATTCAAGTGTGCATGTGTACTATATGCTTATATCTATTGCTGTTTTGAATTAAGAAATTGATGAAGATAATTTTGTTTTTAAATTGTTCTTTTGTTTTTCTCTGGGTTTTTTGACAAGCACTTTGGTTGCAAATAATTTATACATCCTTTGAGAGGCACCTTTATTAACTGATCAAAAAAGTGAGATTAAAGAAAAGAATAAATTTCTATCATCTAACCTCAATAATGTTCAGTTAATGATAATGTCATTTCACATTTGAACTCATATAATAAACTGCAAAAAATAATGAATTCAAAATAAGTTGAGTCAGTGAAGATAATTATGGCAATTTTATGCATCTCAATTTCTCTTTCAAAAGAACATATAATTGCTGTGGTATTTTGTTTCCAACTCTCTTGTCTCTGAGCCAAAACAAACTAAAACTGTTTTACAAGCTCACCTTTTTCCCTGCGGTTTACCAAATCCTTATCTGACTGGGAGATTCAAAAGGCTCAGCCTTCTCCTTGCATCCTTCTCATACTTCTGGTGTCATCACAAGGGAATATGTCTGGATTAAGGCAATAAGGGGTTTCAGCTGGGGAGGGAACAGCACCCTGTAAGTGATAAATGCCATTTGGTTCCTAAGACTGTCTTGAGATGCAGGAAACCTACCAGCTATAAAGGGTCATCCTTAACATATCTTTTAACATGCTGCAAATGTTCATCCTTTTCCTTTCTAATTGCCACAATGCTGAAACAGAAATTTGTGTTTGTTTCAAGAATTTTCTCCATTTCATTCAAAGTATAGTTGCATTAGTTTGGGACTTGTCCCATGTCTATCTGAGGAACTGTCCAGGGATGGTTGTACCCATCCAGTTACAATAACAATTGCATTTGAACACCACAATTACACTAATGACTGACATCCACTGCTGCTTAATTGCAAGCTCCTGAAAGTTGGAAAATAGCTAAATTCTGGAGATTTTTTTCATCTTTGGTAAAAGGTGTTAAACCTTTTTTTATTTATTCTTTCGTCTGAAGTTAGTGTGATCAAGTACTATCAGCTCAGATGTGAGTTTTCTCATTTTCTTCTTTCTTCTATCAGCTCTTTATATTTTAAATAATATTAAGATATTTACCAATAAACTCAGCACCCACTGCAGTAGCTTTTAATATCTCCTAAGTGGACTTATTTGTACAAATAATTGTATGGGATATAGAATCTATCTGACTTAGCTAATAGGTGCTAGATTGATCATGTCTGGATGCCAGGTGTCCACTAAAAATATTTTATAACTCATCTTCTTTAGACTGCCAGGGAGAGAAAATATAATTAAAGGCACATGGCTTGAGATTAAGGCAGGATTACCATCATGGACAGACTGATGTGACATGGGGAAATTAGTTTAATTTAGTACCAATGCAATCAGAGTAAGATAATGAGAAATAAAACCAAATCTTAGAAACACCTTTCCCCCTTTCCCCCCTACTCCTTTCTTCCAAGGCTCAACTTCACTCCTGGTTTTCTCTACCTCCTCCCCACAAAGGGATGGGGAATGGGAACTGCAGTCAGCTCATCACACACGTTTTTGCTACTCCTTCCTCCTCATGGAGAGGACTCTTCACATTCTTCCCCTGCTCTAGCGTGGGGTTCCCTTCCATGGGAGAAAATTCTCCACAAACCTTTCCAATACTGGTCATTTGGTCTTCCCCACAGGCTGCAGGTTTTCACAAACTGATCTAGCCTGTGTCTTTCATGGGGTGCTGTCCTTCAGGTACAGACTGCTCCAGCAGAAGACCCCCATGAGGTCACAAGTCCTACCAACAAACCTGCTCTACCATGGACTCCTCTTTCCATTGATCCACAGGTCCTGTCAAGAACCTGTTTCAGCGTAGAGTCGCAGCCTCCTTTGGATGCATCCAACTGCTCTGGTGTTGGGGCTGCAAGTGGATCTCTGCTTCACAGCTGCCTCACCATGGCCTGCACCAAGGGCTGCAGGGGAATCTCAACTCCAGTGCCTGAAGAACCTCCTCTGCCTCCTTCTGCACTGATGTGGGTGCCTTCAGGGCTGTTTCTCTGACATACTCTTGCTTATCTCCCTGGATGAACCCGCTATTCCCTCCCTGTCTTAGCTGTGGTATCCCAGAGGTGTTGCCACCATCCCTGATTGTCTCAGCCTTGGCCAGCAGTAGATCCATCTCAGAGCTGACTGACACTGACTCCATCAGACACATGGGAAGCTTCTAGTAGATTCTTACAGAAACAACCCCTATAGCTGACCCATTATCAGAACCTTGCCAAGAAAATCCAGTATAACAATCTAAATACCATATCTATACCACCAGAATCTGAACAGTAATGAGCATAATAGAACAGTTGGGGTATACCAGTATCTGTTCTGTGGTCACACTCTTCCAATCGTATCAACACCTACCTTGTGCTTCTGTCCAGTCTCATCTTCTACAACTTTCTTGGAAAGGTTTATTCAAAGCTTTATAAACAAATAGTGTTTCTGAAGTTTAATGGATTTAACAGATTTAATAAATATTGGATTTCATTATGTGACTTCTCAGGAACAATAAATGGATATTAAAATTGCTGTGGAAAAATACCAATGCTCTGGGAGAAGATGTCTGCTTGGATTTTTGCAATACCTCACATAGTGATATATTAATCTTGAAAACATTAAAATTAATCTATAGAACAAATAATTAGGCATTATGTTCTTTTGTATTCTATTTTTTCATAAAAATTAAAAAGGTATTGCAAAAGTAGCATAGGTTTACCAATAATGTCAAAACTGAATTATTATAAAACATATAATGAACACCTATTTTCTTGTCAAACTATAAAAATATTAACTGAATTAATGTTTATTATTGATATTTTATTCATGCATTAATTATTTATAAACTATGTAAAGTTCCATTTTATATATAAAATGTAACTGTCAATAAATTCACATAGCAACTGGAAGAAATTTAAATGTCTCTCCTAGAGAATATAGTCATAAAATGGAAAATGTGGGTCTTTTTAACATGTATCTTCAGAAGGAGTAATTTTTCATTGGTGACATGTCTGCTATACTTTATTTTGGTTTTCTTCTTCTCAAAATCATAATAATTCTCAGGAGAAAGATCTTTTCTTAATAAGTACTGCTTGACATTTACCATTACAAACATGATAGATTTTTGAAAATAATCATCCGTCAATGCCATGACATCAAATTTAAACTTATTAGGCATGCAAATAACTTGGCCTGCGCATTTCATCAGCACCTTTTCAAATATTCAGACAAACAACATAAAAAAACCCACCCAAACAGAACAAGATCAAAACAGTTCTGCCCCTCGCTAGCATGAAAATGTTGCCAGTTAGAAGTTTAAATACCTATTAATATAGCACTAAACATAAGCAAGAAAAAATGTTTAAACATTTTAATAATATTAATTCTTTTTTTCCTATTGAATTTAAACTGCAAGTTAAATTTAAACCACTAAACAATAAAAAAGGGATGTTAGCTGTTAAACAAGCAACTTGATCAAAATCCCATGACGCTGAAAGAATAAGGTGAATTAATTTTTATTGAAGAGTTTTAATGCTAAGTATTTTAGCTAACACTTAGGAGAGATACCTCAAAGCGAGCATTCAGTGTGGAGATTGGGGGATTTTTGCATGAAACATTTTTTCTTAAATTTCAACAAATCTGAAAGGGAGCAGACAAGACTTTCTGAAAACATTTGTCATTTTTGAGTCCAAGTGGATTCAAAAACTAGGTAATATTGGTTTCATGTGAATTGGCAGCCTTTAAGGATTTATATATATATCTTAGGTCAAAACTTTGATGTGAACTTCTTCAGAGGGTCAAATATGTCACCCATTCATCTTTACATATCAAAAAACCCCAGTTCCTCCATTTCACCAGTCGCTTAGTAATGATAATCATATTGCTTACAAATATGGTTGTCCCAAAGAGATTTCATTTATAAATGAGAATGATGTACTTAGCTGAGTAAACACTTGAACTGTGTAGAATTCTAAAAAAAGCATATTTTAGTGTCCTCTTAAGTGATTTAATTTCCTGTAAAATCCAATTTTACCAGAACTCCCTTTGAGTTAGAGTTCTCTATTAATTTAATGATGATAACAAAGCCTTTTTCTTCAGTAGAATCTAAAATGTCACTGTAAACAATTTCTCAGTCATGGTCAGTCTGGCATGCACCCAAACTATCATGTTCTGGTCACTATTACAAACAAGCCACACACCAACAAACCTGTATTTAGAAAATGAGTGTTCTAAGAAGTAGAACAAGTCAAATTACCCCAACTTAACATCTTGATGACTTCTAAATTAAAGAACTTACATGACCTATAAAGCACATTTCCTAAAAGAAAAAGTTCCAGTCATTACAACTGTTTTTAGTCAAGTTTGGCCATGTTTAGCAAAAAACACCGAGCTTGCAACTTTATGCAACTATTTCTAACAAACCTGTTAGGTATGTTGTCAATATCACTCAGCTGTCCAGCTAAGCATTAAGCTCCCAGAATAGGGATTGTTTCTGTGTTGTATTTAATCAATGTGCTGAGTACAGTGGTTCTTTGTTTTAAATACAGAAGACTGTCCCTGCAAGCTAGAATGACCACTCAGAGTCAAACGTCTGAGATCCACGAACTTCCAATGCTAAAGTAGTAGCTGATAAATGGATCCCCTGACTGTGTAAGAAAGTAAAGAATGTTAAATATACAAATGTGATGTCATAAAAGAGCTATATGCTCATCATGAGCTATAGGAGAATCTGAAAATACAAAGGAATACAGTCTTGCCGAAAAAATGATGAAGGAAACAAGGCATGCTTAATTTAGGTTCCAAAACTAACTTCCTGGAAGCAGAAGATTCAAAGGTGATATCAATGCCTTCCTTCAAGTGAGGAAATGGGCATAGACTTCAAATTTTAACTTCTTTGTGGCACTTCTGCATTTTCACACAGTAGTTGAGGTCAGAGGAGACCTCCAGAGCTCACATAGTCCAACCTCTCTGCTCAAAGCAGTGTTCCACTACAGCATGTTCCTCAGGGCAATAGCCAATCATATTTTGAATATTTCAAAGGTGAGAGACTCCACAATCTTCCTGACCAACCATCCTCACACTATTTTCCCTCCTTTTTCTTCTTATGTCTAAATCCTATATTTCATTTTGAGGGTCTTTCTTCTGCAGTAGCTCAATAAACATGATATTGGCATTGTTAGTGTTAGATTACCTGATTAAAATATAGTTGCAGCAAATATAATGAGCACCAAATATCAGAAGTATTACAGCAGGTGACCAAACTCTGGTTATCTTATCAGTGAAAATGGAGCATACCTGAAATGACTACTTTTAATGTTTCACACCAAGGTGAGGCAACTATAGAAAGTCTCTTCAGAATTGCAATACAAAAGGAGTCATTTGCAAAGGAAGTTAAGGATTATATTGAATGGAAATGTAAGACTTTTAACAACAGATAAAGTTTTCTTCATAGCTGTGTGAGTATTTTGTGTGATTATGTGGGTATTTGAAAAGACAATGCTCTGCATTGATCTGTGTGGCTTATCTGTATACCTTGAGTATTAAGTGTGTGCATGTTGGTATGCATATGCATATTGTCAGCCAGTGCACAGCCCCACAACGACCTGCTGCAGCCACACCTGGCAGGCAGGGCAAAGGACAAATCCATCAGTGCCATGAAACTCACCAATTTAAGCTGCCTCTGACAACCGAAGAAAGGCTCTGCCCTGTGACTGCAGCTGGGCTGAGCTGAGCTGAGCTGGTTTCAGCTCCTTTCTCAGGACCTGTTGCCTCCCCTGCCTGAACATGAGCTCTGCCAGTGCCTCTGTGGGAAGGTTCAGAAAATTTTTCTGTAGTTGCTGTCTAAAAGAGCCTCTGGAATGGCTGAGCCTTTGAAGGCTGTGGAACCACTTTTGGACTCATCTGTGAGCAGCCAGAGGGAATCAATCAGTAGTAACAAATTTTAAAAATATACCCAAACTTCTTAAGAGGAAGTAGCTTCAACTCTGAATGTTAAACTCGTTACACTGAAGTCCTCAGGATGTTGATGGCTTATGGTGACTGTCACTTCTTGTTCTTCAGGAAGACAGAGACCATAAATCTTAGGACCCTGGAGGGACATTACAAGGGTAGAAGCAACACTGATTACAATGCACAAGTACCAGGAAGTTTATGTATAATAATTATATCTGTATTTGGGTAAGAATTTTCTATGTTAACTTTTACTGTTAGGCTGTTACAGTATTAGATTAACAATTTTTTTTGGCTGCATATATGTATATAGCCTGTTTCCTTTTTTTCTGGCCTAGTATATTAAATATACATGTACCAAAAAAGACTTCCATTTAGCACCATACTTGGTCCACTGATATGTATATCAAACACTTGACTAACCTGACCCTATAACTTGTGGTTTTCCTTTGGGAAATTATACTGCATTTTTAAGATGTATTATACAAGTGAAAAATCACCCAGACGAGGAACAAAAAAGAGAAAGGAGAAAATCTAACAGTGATAATTAATGGGCATGTTCTGGATGCATTTTTTCAACACTTTGCTGTTCCTGACCAGAATATACTAAAAATTACTCTATGTAGTGTCTAAGAAGATCAAGTGTAGCTTGCTAAAGGGTGAAAGTACAGCTGCCACTGGACACCATCAATAAACAGACCCCCATCTGAAGATTTTACTCCATTTCTGGTACTAAGATTAGGAAGTACTACAACCAATAACCAGTGGCAAAGGAGACTGCATACTTTATGAGGAAGAAAGAAGCCAAAGAGTAATGTAATATTTATTTTTCCATAGATTGAGGTAGAATTAATAAATAAAATATCTGTTTGTAAGGTAAAAAATATCCATCGAGAGAGTTTCATCTTCACTTTCAGAAGCATCCATTTGTATCACCACTGTCTTTTTTTCCCCTTCTCCTTTCCATTTTCTACTCTCTGACGATCATTTTATGCCTCAATATGTTCTTTCTTGTCCTTTTGCATTCCGATTTTTTCAGCTGGTCTCCTTGTCTATGTTTAGTTTGACTTCTGTGCTTTGGTGTCTCGGAAATCATTGACTAAACTTTCTACTGTTATCTTAAAAAAGTTGTTTGTGCCAATGCAGAAAGTAGGTTTTAAGTATTTCATACTGCTTTTGACTCACATCTCTGCTATGTTTACACAGGCTTGTTTTAGTTATGCCAGCTGTCGAAGCATGGAAGAAATATTTGTGCAGCACAATGCAGGCAACCTGAACCATGGGGAGGGAAGGTAGGATGTCATTGCTATCTTTCCCTCTTGTGCATCACTTCAGAAGACTTCTTACATTGCAGGTGTTCAAGAGCTAGTTGAAAGATCAGATTTCAGCTGTTGAACTCATGGGAGCACCAAAAATCCAAAAGAGAAATACTAGGGTTCTAACACTCTCTGTGCTGGCCAAGATATTGAGAATTCAACATGCTTTTCCTTTTGTGCAACCAGGGCAGTTACTGATTCCTTGCTGTGTTTGAAGAGTTCTTCTGGTGACATTACACCCCACAAAGGC
Organism: Illadopsis cleaveri; assembly: GCA_013399915.1. Taxonomy (NCBI): domain Eukaryota; kingdom Metazoa; phylum Chordata; class Aves; order Passeriformes; family Timaliidae; genus Illadopsis; species Illadopsis cleaveri. The sequence goes on from VXBB01019025.1 coordinate 382,583, forward strand.
AGGTGTCAACCCTGAAGGGTTGGTGATTGCCAATTCACATACTCAGAACAAACACCTTGGTATCCCATGTTATCCTCTGATTACCTACTTTGTGTGGAAATAATATATTTGTAGGGAGAGTTCATCTTTTCTTGTACGAATGGAACTGTTGTTTATTCAATTGAGTAAGTAGTATTTGTATGCAGCCTTAATCATGAACATTTTGGAGATTGGCATCCGGCACTAAGTACAATCCTGTCAAATAACTGGCAGTGGATTAACTGTGACACCTAGAAACATGCCAAATTCTGACAGAATAAGAACTTGCTGTGTACCCAATGTCAGTCATTCACTGAGTGCCACTCAAAATGCTTATCCTGTTAGTGATGACATCAATCTGCACTGGCATTCAAAATGCTGCTGCCCTTTGAATACAGAATTGAAAGCAACAGGCAAAGGCCTCAAGTGCATGCATTTTAGCAACCACCTATCCTTCCTTAAGAACTGGGACTGCCTCTCCTGTGGAGGTGCTACTTTATTGATGGGCCATGGTGAATTAACCATTAACCCAGGTGTTAGCAAAAAATAAAATAAAATAAAATAAAATAAAATAAAATAAAATAAAATAAAATAAAATAAAATAAAATAAAATAAAATATAATATAATGTAATATAATATAATATATATTATACAGATCGCTCTACAGTACACTCAAAAGTAATTTCCTTCATGAACTAAAACTTCCAAAGCCACTCATGTCTAATTCTAGTTACACCACAAGTTGTAGAATCTACTCATATTAATAACCACAGTTAATGAAAAGCAAGGGTCACACATACTTTTATTTCTCACCATGCTTATTAAAGCACTCACTTCTTAAGTGAGAGAAGAGAGACTTAAGTTCAGCCTAAGGGGTTTCAGAATTATAACCACCAGATGTTTAGGCTTACATTTATTTGATCTTCTCTTATCTTCATAAATCCTGCATTTCTGCCTGCACAGTGAACTAACACAAGAGGAGCATGTCATTTTCTCTTTTCAGTCCGTCTTGTTCTATAATCCACTAGAGTGAGCATGACCTTGTGAAGTAGTGGATGACGCTAAAAAGGAAATTGAACACATGTCCTATTTCCTGGGCAAGTGTTCTAGCTATTCAAAAGAGGAGTAGTTCTGCAGCAGTAGTGATGGATAATAAAGTGAACTGTGTTTTTTAAGTCCCTTACTTCGGGAAAGGAGTCCAGATCACCCTTGGCTAGGATCATCCTTGGATTACTAATAAAAAAGTCTAAGGCAAGTTCATAAGTGCAAAAAAAAAAGGCTAGTTATTAGGATAGCTGTCTTTTCCTTCATCTTGCAAAGTCACTCACAACTGAAACAATAAGAAATACTCCTAAGCCTTAAGCTTAGCTGGAAATACACTTTCCACCATGTTTGTCGTATCAGCCATGGATAATCCCTTGTTCAGAATGTAGAAGGCACAGGTAACGCTTTGGAGACATGTCTTTCTCAACAGAAGACTTGGTGTTTTATCCCCTGAAAAATGTTTCTCAGACACAGCAATGGTTTTTTTGCCTTTGAGATACAAAAATTGGGCACTTGTTTCAGAGAGATTATTTGTAGAATTATCAGATTATCAAATACATTCATGAAACAAACTAAAAATTATATACTTGTTCTGTTTTGCTCCAATCACCAGGTAGGTTTCAAATAGTATATTTAGGCAAAGCACACACCAGAACTTCTGTTCAGTTAGAAAGCTCAAATAGGAACAGGATTCTTGTTCCTCTATCATGCCAGGAGGTCCTAATTCTTAGGCATTTGTAGGCTCATTTAAGACATCTCAAAAAAACTCCCTAGTAATGACTTAATCTGTACTAGCAAAGTGATATGAGCATTCACTGTCACAGGCCAGATATTCTCAAAAGGAAAGTAGATCTTAGACCATTAGTGTCCCTTCTCATTATCAGACACAATTGCACAAAAAAACCCCAAACCAAACAAAATAAAACCTCAACAACAACTACAACAACAACAAACCAACCAAAAAAAACCCAAAAAAACCCACCAAAAAAAACCCCAGAACAACCCCCCCAAAACCACCACCAACAACAAAAACAAAACAAACAAACAAACAAACCCCAACAACAACAAAAAAAACCACCCGAGGAAGGTCTAACAAGCCTGAAACCAGTTTTTCACAAAAACAGGACTGAGGTATCATGTCTGTGTTCCACCGCACTGTGCAAAAATTGTAGTTTGCTTAGAGTTTTCTGAAGTATTGGAACAAAGTCCTAACTGATGTAAGTTTGAGCACTATTCAACTTGATAATTCCATAAACTGAGCCTATTTTTTTGTTGTTGTTTTTTATTTGTCCTTGATAACATACATAGACAATCAGTTGTTTATAAATCTTGTATTAAACATACAGATCTCATAAGGAGCTTGAGCTTCTGGTCTGAATCTGATAACTCCACTGAAAAAAAAAAAAAAAAAAAAAAAAAAAAAAAAAAAAAAAAACCAAAAAC
>VXBB01019025.1:402335-437006 GCA_013399915.1 Illadopsis cleaveri
CTTTGATGAATATACCAAAGTAAATTCCAAAATGGGAATTTGCAACTATCAAAACAGGAGATTAATGACAATGCAGACAAAGGGATCTGTTTTGTTTTTCTTGCATGATGCTAAAGCTGTCTTTGTCTCATTTCCTATTTCTCTAGTTGTTTGGTAGGGCTATTTATTTTTTTATATATTACATGTAAGTGATAATAACGGCAATAACAACAACTCTTAGAAAATGATACATACTTGAGACACAAGATAAATAATATATATATATCATCTTATTAATTAAAAATAATAATATAAAGGGGGAAGGAGCCTGTGACAGCTAACAAACTGGCATTTTTCTGGATGAGGAAGTAGCAAATATTCACTTCTTGAGGACAAATAAAATGGAGGTTTTTTTGCTAGTTAATGACTTGTTTGTAAGACTGAAATATGGGGAAGCTCTTTCCTGGTGAAAGGGCTGATAGGGACATAACTGAGGATCCATAATAATTAAAGGAAAGGCTGAGTTAGGTGACTCATCCTCTGTTGTTGGTGGATGGAAAAAGATCCCTAGGCAGGTCCACAGTAATATTTAAATCTCAGCTACCACGTTTAAAATAGCACCCTCTGGGTTCTTTGATCACTTTTTTCTACTCATTTACTTGATAAATTTCTTGGGTTTACTTGTTTGACGTTCGTTAACAGTGTCACTGCTGTTAAGAATTCTTCTTCCTGTACTTGTCCACAATTTTGGGTCATAACACATACTTCAATACATCCTCTAGATAAAGAAATAGTGATATCAGCCCGTACAATTGTTTGGTCCAGGATTCCTCTGAGCCCTGTATGGAATTTTGGTGTGTTTTATTTCCTGTTTTTGTTTCAAGATGCAAGTGGATGGACTAATATACCAAGTGATATGTCGCAATTACGACATGAAAGAACAATACTCACTGTCAGGTGGAGAAGTGAGGCTTGAGAGAGAAAGTTTATTATGATTTGGGATTTAAATAGGGTTTGGAATTTGATCAAGGATTGGGAGATGAGAGGAATACCCCTCTGACTCCAGTGGTCAACGCAGAGCTCCATCACAGAGAGGAATGCGAGAATTTTGTTTATGTTAAATGCGTGAGAAACTTCAGTAGAAATATGTAAACAAAATCAGAAGGCTGAAAATCAGAGCAACAGTGATATTAGATTGATATTTTGCACCTTGCAAGCTATTTTACAATGTTCTGTTACACCACATAACTTACAAGAGTGTTTGAAGCATTTGCAAATGGTATTTGGAGGTACGAACCCCATGAAAATGTTGAAGAAAAAGAATGCAGAATAAAGGGAAGCAATTCTGATGGAATCTTTTCCAACTTACTACAAATGCTGATCTCTGAAAAAAATTTTTTCTCACAAAAGTTACATTTTTTTATTGGAAAAATCATAGATTTATTCATTTAATTAAAACAAACAAAATTAAATCAAACCAAACCAAGAGAAACAAAAAACCAAAACAAACTAACCAAAAAGCTCTAGGAGATACTAATGTCTATTATCAAACTCTGATGACTAGGAAATAAAAGCAAACCAGGGAGATACATTTTCTGACATTGCAAGCCAAATCACAGAAGTTAGGTGTCTGTCTCCACTAACTGTGTAGAAAATATTAAGCAATGGAAATCTTCCATCATTTGGCATCCAGACTTACAATTCTTCTCTGGAGGATAATGGGAATAGCCCTGCATATGCATACACATAGACATATGCACATATACACAGGTATGCACATACACACTTTCTTTTTTAAAACGAAACAATTATTTTCCCACAGAAATAGAAAACTGGCATCTTTTTTCTCTTTACCTTCACTGATTTTGCTTCACCTATGTAAAGTTGGATAGTTCTCTCAAAGCCAGGAATACACTGGATCTTAGGATAGAAGCTTATCTTGATATAAGCACTTGAGGTATATACATATATATATATATGTACACATATACATGATTTCATGATTTTTGGGATTATGCTTTTTTTAATATGATCAGTGATATTTCCAAGGTAAGCAGCAAAGGGCAAAGGGATTTTACTGCCTTCAATATTAGGCAAAGGCAGCCCATATGGGGTTTGAACAGTTGGCAGAGCAGCAGCTGCAATGCAGGCAGCTGAATTCCACCTTAAGTGAAATTTATTCAGACTAATTGAACAGTACACTTGGAAGACAGTAAGAGTTGTGATATCTGATAGAAAGATAACAAACAGAAAATTTTTGTTCTCTGGAAATATACTAGTCTGGCAAAATATTTCACAGGAATGTTTCTTTGCCTGTATATTTAAAGAGAATCCAGACATTTGATTTAGGAAACCTGATCTCAGGTCACTAATTTACCTACCCAGAAACTTATAAAAATAAGTTTTTGTACCAGTGACATCAGGCTGAGAACAACTTTTACTGTATTTTCAAGTCCATGCACACAGTCTGAAAGTCTGACTTCTGACTAAGCTTCTCAAAGACTTCATCTTCCCCTTTCAGAATATGGAAGAAAAAGTCTGTTCTAGTTCTCTTGGATGAAACGAAGAACATTCCTCTTGTTGAGAGACCTTTTCCTGCTTCCAGGCTCTTCTCATTGTCCTCTGTGAGAGAGGAGGAGTTCCCAAAAGCTTTTTGAAACAAAACTATTTTTTTGTTGTTGTTGTTTCCAAAAGAGCATTACTGAACTTTTCTTTTAATAGGGTATTTTATAATTTGTGTTACTTTTTGCCAGTGTAGAAGAGAAAGCCTGAACATTTTTTAATTCCTTGGGAAACTGGGCTTTTATACACTGATCAAGATAATGATCTTTTTTTTTTTCCCCACCAGCCGGTATGCAAATACCTAAAAATATAATCACTAGCTAGAGTTTCTGATGACAAAATGTGAATATTAAAAGTAACAGTAAAGTAGTAGAGAAGTTTGCCACAGAATTGCTAATGTTATACCATGTGATCCTCTCACTGCCTATAGATATGGCCGTAACATTCTGAAAACGAAAATGACCAGATTCCAAGAAAAGTCCAGAATATCTTTCTCTTCTTGCTTCTTTTCAGAGTAATTATTTTAAGTGGCAAGTCTTCACTGAGTTTTGGCACCTTTTATGAGGCCACGTTCTATTAACAGGAAGTGTCTTCTGATTTCTAACATGTACATAATTACTTTCTCTGGCAGTATTCCATTTAAAGGGGTTCATTTCAGACTCAATAAAATATTTTCAAATCAATTGAATTTAACTTAATCATAGGAATAGAAATAATTCCCGGACATTACAGCAATATCTATGAAGAAACTAATTGTGTGCGTCTCACTCCTAGTCATATTCACTTACATAAACAAATGAATGTATTTAGGGTTGCTTATATATGTATCAATAAAAACAAGAATAACTCTGAGGTCAGAAAAACCTTGAATTTTAGCACCAATCTTTTAGCATTAATTTCTTGGCAGCTTTGACTAAATCTCATATTCTGACTCAAAAGTGTCGTAATTTCTTCAACCTATTTAATACAGAGAAAGATCAATTCTATTACAGGTTGTTTCGAAAATTCATTGGTTTATTAGATCAGTTTCTCAGTGCTCACTGAATGCAGTGGTGGAGTGCATTTCTGGAGTGCACCTTCTGCTTCAGTTTGTGTTGTGAGGCAGTGATACAAAAGGAAGTGTGGCAATGAACTAAGAGAATTTGCCTGAAAACCTCCCCCTGATAAGAACTATTATTGAAACTAATATAGATACATCCTTTAGATTAGTTTTGTATTCGAGTAAATCTTCACAGAAGCTGTCTGGATTTGAGAATATTGAATAAATTTGATGCCAAGCAGCAGCAACACATAGATGAGTAAGGTGCATAACTATTTCATTGATACCTCTTTCTAAATATAAACCCTAATCTATTTAAATTCACATTTCAATAAAATAAATGTCTCTACACTTTTACTGACAACAATATATTGGCTTTGTTTATTCAAGCATAGGAGATAATGTGAGGTGCCCAGTGTAATAGCAAGGTAGGTTTAGAAACAAGAACATGCTAGAAAGGAAGCAAATCTTAAGTAGAAGCAATGGCCTGAGAGAATGGCCTGAAACCTCATATCATCTTTGCTTCTATGATAACAGAATTTGTGAAATTGTGCTAAAAGGTTATTTGAATAACAATTTTCTGCTCTTGCTCTAAAACTCAACCAAAACTTAGACAAGATTACAGCCTATGAAAATTTCAAATGACTCATGTTGAGATTTGGAGTATTAATTATTCAGAAGCCATCTGTAGTTGGGATGCTCCAGACCCGAGTGGGTTTATTATAGCCAGCATGCACACACCCTCCTCTTACAAAGAATCTGAGTGCAACTGAAGAAACTAGATTGGTCTGTCTGCAGATTCTTTTTACAGCAGCTAGGGGAGCTTGAGTGTTAGAAACAAGGACTGAGAATAGGAAAACTATCTCTACTAAATTGATGATTGGCCTACGGGTCGTAAGGACCACAAGAGAAAAACTTCCTGTTGTCTTATGCAAGATAAAGAGCAAATGCAGAGAGACTGACAGAGGTCATGCGGGTTTCCAGAAGGAGAAACAGCAAATAGCATGAGGATCCAGTGCAAAATAATTAGTATGAGCCTAGTACAGCAATTGTCTTTCTTATTCTGTATAGACATTATGGAAGACCAACAAATTTTGCCTTTTTAAATCATGACAAGTGCTACAGGGAGGGAAAAAAGCTGAAAAAGAAAACCCCAAGCATGTAAGCAGAAATTTTACTTAGAAAATGGTATATGAAGGTATGGATTGCATTTGTATTTGTACATACCGAATCAGTTCAGATTTTTGATTATGTCACATTTTGTTCTTGTGGGGTTCATCCTTATAATATTTTATTTCTAATAAAGAATTCTCTATAGATTTCTATTTTTTTTTTTTTCCATCTCTTACTTCCCACTCCATTGTCCCCGTGTAGGTACTTTTTTGTTTTTTTAAATTTTTCCCTATCATGTTTGTTTTACTTGTCTCTTTTCCTCTAAATCCCTTCCCTTTATTCTGCTGAGCCTCAGTATTCTCTTCTCTCTACTCCTTTGCTGAACTGTTGAATCTGTGAGGAGATAAAATAGATAAGAGGAAAGAAGCCATTCAGCCAGGCAAAAATCCAGGCAGCTAGGACTGGATCAGAGACCGCTTCTCAGCACAAAGACTTTCATGTAAGTGCTTTTAAGGGCATTCACAGTCAGTTGAACAACTATCAGCAATCTCTGCCAGGTCTTTGTCTCCTTTCCACCACATTCAACATATGAGCATAAGCTTACTCAACATAAGCTTTTCAAGAAGAATGTACTTCATTGGGTTTTCATGTCAAGGTTTTGGTGGGAGAGCGCTACAGTGGTGGTTTATATAAGAAGCTGCTAGAAGCTTCCTCAAAGTCCAGTGACGTCAATGTCAACAGGCTCCATGAAGAAGTCACCACTGGCCAAAGTCAAGCCTGTCAGTGACAATGTAAGTATCTGTGGGATAGCATAGTTAAGAAAGGGAAAAAGTCATTGTGCAGAAGCAAATTGCAGCTCAACAAGACGGGAATAAGAACCTGTGAGAGGAATAACTCTGCAGACACCCAGGTCAGTGGAAAAGGAAGTAGAGGAGATGCTCCAGGCACCAGAGCAGAGATTCATTCCCCTGCAGCCCATGGTGCAGACCATGGTGAGGCATGACTAGCTGTGCCCTGCAGCCCATGGAGGTCCCTGGTGGAACAGAGCAGCCTGTAGAGGATCCAACACTGGAGCAGGTGGATGCATCCCAAGGAGACTGTGACACCATAGAAAGTCCATGGCTTGGCTCCTGGCAGGAACTATGGACCAATGGAGGGATGAACCCACACTGGAGCAGGTTTGCTGCTAGGACTTGTGACCCCTTGGGGGACCCACACTGGAGCAGGTTTGCTGCTAGGACTTGTGACCCCTTGGGGGACCCACGCTGGAGCAGGTTGTTCCTGAAGGACTGCACCATATGGAAAGAACCCCCATGGGAGAAGTTTGTGAAGGACTTCAGCCCTTATGAAGGACTCNTCCTGAAGGACCGCACCATATTGAAAGAACCCACATGGGAGAAGTTTGTGAAGGACTTCAGCCCTTATGAAGGACTCACACTGGACAAGTTCATGGACAGTCTCCTACAGAATGGATGCCATGCTGGAGCAGTGGAACAGTATGAGTAGTCTTCCCCTTGAGGAACAGAAGTGGCAGAGACAATGCAATCACCTTACAGCAATCCTTGTTTCCTGACGCCCCTGCTCTGCTGTCTGTAGTCATGTAGAGAATTTGGGAATAGCGTTAAGCATGAGGAGAAGAGAGGGTTGGGGGACAGGTGTTTTTATGATTTGTTTATTTCTCAATATTCTACTCTGATTTGACTGGTATTAAATGCAATTCATTTTTCCCGAAGTCGAGTCTGTTTTGCCCGTGACAGTAACTGGTGAGTGATGTTTTCCTGTCCATTTCTTGGCCCATGACCCTTTCATTGTATTTTCTCTCTGCTCATTTGAAAATGGGGAGGGATAGAGCAGTTTTGGTGGGCATCTGCCACCCAAACAGGTTCAATCCATCATATATCACTTTTACATTTCAATTATATAATGATTTAGACAGCAGTTACTGTCAGAGACATCACTTTTTCATGTGAAAGAAATCCATATTCCACTCTTGCCTCTTTGAAATAATTTCTGTCCTTTGGTTAGAAATGATTCCTGATAAGCTTCTACATTGAGGGTCAATTCTTGCCCATAGGAAGATGTCAGCTTATCCAATATGCAGGTTGTACTTGCAGTCTCATCCCACTGCATGTTAGAGATTTTCTCCCACTTTCACAACTCCTTTGTAGGTGTCAAACTCATTTTCTCCCCCTCTACTCTCATGAGTTTGACATATAAGACTGCATGACAGGATTTATGCCACACTGCAACAAGTACAGGTCCTGAATAAGCTGTAAGATTTGATAAAAAATAAAGTGCTATTTTCAGGTAACTATACAGTAAACACATACTTTATACTGCAATGAAAAAACTATTGACATGATCAGAAAATTGCCTTTATTTTCCCTATCCCCTTCCTTACACTTCAGTCACAAAAGTAAAGGCAGCAAGGTACACTTACAGCCCAAAAAAGCCAAATGTATCCAGGGCTGTGTGAAAAGAAACAAGGCCAGTAGGGTGAGAGAGGTGATTCTCCCCCTCTACTCTCATGAGACTTCACCTGGAGTGCTGCATCCAGGTCTGAAGTCTGCAACATAAGAAGGATATGGACCTGTTTGGGTAACTCCGGAGAAGAGCCAGGAAGATGATCAAAGGGCTGAAGCATCTTTCCCATGAAGACAGGCTGAGTTGAAGCTGCTCATCTTGCAGAAGAGAAGGCTCCAGGAATATGCCATTGTGGTCTGCCAGTACCTGAATGGAACCCACAAGAAAGATAGAGATTATTTACAAGAGTATGGAGTTACAGGACAAAGGGAAATGTCTTCAAACTGAAAGAGAGTAGGTTTAGATTAGATAACAGGAGGAAATTCTTCACTGCAAGGTTGGTGAGGCACTGGAATGGGTTCCCCAGAGAAGTTGTAGACGTCCCATCCCTGGAAGTATTCAAGACCAGACTGGATTGGGCTTTGAGAAACCTGGTCTATTGAAAGGTGTCCCTGCCCATGGCAGGAGAACTGGAAATAGATGATCTTCAAGGTCCCTTCTAATCCAAGGCATTCTATGATTTGCAAGTTTATTAAAGGGGAAATCCCAGGTCTGAGCCCCTAGCAAGAAAAAAATATCCCAGAGTAGTAAGTCAGGTTGATAGATGGGTCCCCTCAGAACCCTCACAGGTTACAGAGGGGACCCACATCTGCATTCACCACTTTCTCATGGTGCACGTGTGTTGCAGGTTCTGCTGACTCTGATGATTCCTCAGACCTGGTTTTCTCCTTGTGACCTGTCACAAGGGCATTTAAAATATTCTGAAATTGCAGATCTGTAAATGTAGAAAATGAGGAGAAGAAGAAGATGGATAGATACTTACCTTCTGCCTTCTCAACTTCATTCAATAATCTGCTACACTCTGACATATCTATTTTTACTTACTACAATAAATCTTGACTAAACAGTGAGAGCATTTGAAATTCCATACAATTTATTTTTCGGGTACATTGACAATTGTTTTGTTTTCTTTATAGGTCCTCTGAAGTTTTGGTAAAGTTTTTTAGTAATATCAGGATTATAACTAAAACTTTGTGATTAATTCCTGTTAAAAATTGAATATTTTGGAGGTAATTTGTTCATTTTTTAAAAATATTTTAGACAGTGTGTCCTTACTGAGCAAAAGCTTTGTTAGTGTAGAAACTCCTAAAGAAGGTTGAAATCATGTTATGTCAGGATAAACGTATGAAGTTTCTACAAACTCCAAGACACTCTCCTGCTCTCCTCTTCTTTCTCACCTTTGACCAGCTGTTTTCTCTGGTTATTTATGTGTTTGTTTGCTTTAGAAGCAGTTGTTAATCTGCAATCTGAAAGTCTACCCTATCACCTGAACTTACGCCTTTATTATTCTCTGTGGCTCTTTCTCTTTGAATGAAGTGGTTTATTTGAGACATCATTTGGCAAATCATTATCATTTCAGAGTTTTCATTTTATAGGTTAAAATCAAACTATGAATAGCATAGTGTGTCATTTGCCATATCTCTTACATGATCTCTATTAGCATCAGTGCCTTGATGCATTAGGCATTGGATGACTGAGTCATTTTTGACTGCATTTGCCTGATACAGCTGAAAACAGCTTTCTTTACCTCCAATATAAAAAAGATTTGTTATGCTTCAACAAAGACAAAAACAAAAGTGAAAAACTCAAGGTCACGAACAACAAAAAATAAACATTAAGAACTCCAGCATTCAGAAGTCCTTTTGATCTGTCAAGTGTTCCTCAGCATCCCCCAAGGTTTTAAGTGATTGTTTCATTCACTACATCATGATGTAAAGGATGCCTGGCTATCCCCACTGCCTTTTATCCACTTGAAATAATTTTCCTTTATAAGTACCCCACTGGTCCCATAGTTATGTCTGTGCATCTTTGGAACATTCCCATTATTAAATTATCTACAATCCATGATCTATTATTAAATAAGCACTTCTTTACTGAAGCCAAAGCAACTCTGTAGGCACAAAAACTTATTAGTAGAGCAGTGTGCTTGTAAAAGGTGACAGATGGGAAAGACAGCTACAAGGACAGTGCTGGACCCCACTAACCCACCAGAGATTGAATCCATCAATCAGAAGAAAAACATGTTAACAGTGTAAAGAGGGAAGAAGAGAAGATATCTTTCCCAGCTTTTTTTTATTAGGCCTTTTTTCTGTTGTCTCTCATGCTTTTATTTCCATGCAAAGGAAGGATGAGGACACATTGTCTCTGTCCTTCTCATGGTAACATTTTATTCATTTGTGATTTCAACTCTTTCTGAATTGATTGGTAAATCTAGCATCAAGCATATAATCTTTTCCTGCCATTTAAATCTCAGATAATACCCCAACCCTAATTATTCAATGTATCTGTGCAGGGTAACACCTACTCCTTGGGACAGTCCTTTAAGGTTCACTGGGATTTGGAAGCTGTGGTAGCACTTTGTAAACTTGAAATCTTGGAGTGAGATTTTATTAAATCTAATAAATTAAAATAAAAATGCAGAAGTAATAATTGACTTAAATATTAAAGAATCTAAATTGTATAAATATTAATTGGGAAGCATAATAAATAATACAATGTCATAACAAGAAATTATTAGTCAGTCCTCTTTGTTCTCTTGCTTTCTCTGAGCAGGTGAATGGAAAAGTGAAGAAGTCACTGTTTAAAGCTGATATTCATTAAACAATTAATTATTCAACTAGAATACACTCTTTTTTTACCTTCAGGAATTAAATAGAAAATTTAAAGTTTAGTTATTTTACAAAATGGGAATAAGGGATACAGCTTATTTTTAAGAATTAAATAACATCTCAGTTTCTGACAATTTTGATAAACTTTTAAAATGCTTAAAGGAATGTTTAATATGTCATTCATCCCTACAATGAAAAATCTTCAGCCTAGGTTTTTGCTATTTATTTTTCCTTCCATTTCTTTAGATTTATCTTTTAAAAAGTGAGCATTCAGGTATCTTTGGTGTGTGAGAGTTATACAAAATTCATCATATTGCATATTTTTGTTGCTACTTTTCCAAACGTAGCAAATGCCAAAATTATTTAAAGTCATATTGTTCCAATGCCATGGAAGTTCTTTGTCCTCCTTCTGGGGTAGAAAAATAGGTTTTTTGCAACTTAATTTGGGATTAAAGAAGCAATTGAAAACGTCAATCACAATCTCTATACTGAAGGATAATATGCAGATTTATAGAAAACACTAAAAATTGGGAAAAAAGGCACATGATTATGCCATCACTATTCCCCATATTTCCATTATATCTATCATTCAAAAATATGGACTGCAGAAAAGTTATTTACTATTTACCACAACAATTCAATGATACAGTTAGGTGTTTAATCATCCAGTACTCTTGCTCTCAGCCTCAAATCATACCATACTCAATAGAGTTTATTGTTCCTAATTTATGGAGTCTGACACCACTCCATAGCCTTTGGGTCAGTTTAACTCATATGCATACACAGAGAAATTAATATTTAAACAAGTTCTCTATATTGGAATTTAAAATACATAGCAAAGAGCTGATCAAGTGTTCAGCAAAGAAGATAAAGCTGTACGAGCAAATTACATACTTGGACTCTGAGCACTTGGAGTTGAGAATTACAAGACTGCCTCAGTTCCTTAATTTCAGTGTGTTTGGGAAACATGGAATGTGTTGACCAGACTTTTGAGTACATATACTTTTTCAAATCTGCTTCTAGGGCTACTTCTGTAATTATGATTAATATTATTTGTTTGAGACTTTGATACCCAGACTAGCTTTTATATAATACAGGAATTAATGCTCAGAAGCCAATTAAAACTTTTGAATAGTTGCAACATTATTCTCAGCAGAGAAATGCATCCATATCATGATCCCATGCAGATTGAATTTACTAGACATCATAGTGTACTTGCTTAGTGAGTCACATGTGTCCTAACTCTGCTCTTATACACAGGGGCTATCCTAACTTCCCTGGTTTCCTGGAGTCTCCACTGTTCATCCCAGTTCTAACAACAAAGTTAGGAAACATTTTTCCTTTCCTCTGTTTTTAGAATGGAATCATAGAATTGCTTAGGTGGAAAAGACTTACAAGATTGAGTCCAGTCATTAACTGAGAACCATGTTGGTCTCTAAGAACCACTTGGTCTCTAAGTGGCACATCTACATGTTTTATGATGGGTTGGTAATTTCCATTTACCTGGTGGCCTGGTGCTGATTGACCACATCCCTGCAGCCTCTTACAATGCCTGAACACCTTTTCAGTGAGGAAATGTTTCCTCATTTCCAATCTGAACCTCTCCTGGTGCAACTCGTGGGGATATCCCTTGTTCCGTCACTTGTTTAGCTGGGAGAAGACACTAATCCCCATCTTGTTACAACCTCCTTTCACGTAGGAAGGCAATAATGTCTGAGGTTCCTTTTCTGCAGCCAAAACAACTTCAGCTTTCTCAGTTCCTTCTCATAAGACTTGTGCCCTAGTCGTTTTAGCTTACTCCCTGCGGAAATGAAGCTTATGCAGAAATACATATATGTGTTGTCACTAGTAACTTTTTAACTTTCAAGTAGATTAATACTGAATTTGAATGCTGAACAGAGATATCAAAAAGTGCTAATTTTTTGCAATTTTAGTGAGAGTAGACAATATGCTTAGGAGACACATTCTGCTAGTATTCCTCTTGAGAGAAAATCAAAGAGCTCAAAAGGCCTTGTTTTGTCCTATTTATGTCAATTAATCATTGTAAATAAATCCAGACCACCATCAGCAGTTAGGACAGGTCAGACCTGTGTGAATCACCTGTGTGAAGCCTCATACGTGAATCTCAGAACATGGAAAAGGGACTGGAAACACAATATGAGAGTGAACAGGAGCAGCTGTAGTCCAGGGAGACGAAAATAAACACCTGTTAGGTTAAAGGAAGACATGAGAATGACATGCCAAACTGTGAAGGTGTGCTGGTTGCATCGATTGACATTTAGTGAGGAGGGAAGAAGTCAGTCACAGAAGTGAATTTCTAAGAGAAGCTGCTAACAGATTCCTCTGTGCCTGGGAAAACCAATCAGTGGCTAGTTTTGAATACTGACACTTTGTTAAACCATTAGAAAGCTGTGCATGCCTCTGTGAACACACCTGTTAAAAATCAAACAAACCCCAGGAAAGCCCTTTTTCTCCCGGCCTGGGAACAGGTAACAGGCCCTGCTGAGGGGCCAGGCCCCTTCCCGGGGAGCCCATCAGGCCCAGCAGCTGTTAACATCCTGCTGCCAGGCCGGTTTCCCACCTCTGATGGATCTTCTTCAGCCGCCACTACTGAGTCATCTTGCTGGGCGGCCTGTCCCAGCGCCATGAGAGAGCATGTGGCTGAGACCAGGGGCGGCTCCACAGCCAGGTAGAGAGTGGCCACGCAGCTGGAATTGAATGCGGCCAGAGCCCCTGAGATCCCAGCACAGCCCCAGCATGGCCTGAATCTATCACTGTGATTGCTTCAACCATCATGACCTCCCCAGACCCCAGGCGAGAGATTAGCTTTTTCATTCCACAGATGAAACTCGCAAAACATTAATTCCTCTCTGAGTGAGAGGAAAGGACAGAGTGAAGACATGTAGAGACATGAGGACATAAAGGTCAGTGAAGGAGGAATCAAGTCCTAGATGGGAGGAGAATGAGAAAATGCCTTAGTCTTAGGCTGAAATTCTTTTGTAAGGCCATGGTGATGGACTGTGAGATACTAGAATATCCCTTTAATCTGTGGGAGCAATATGTGGGGGATGAAGTGTTCAAAATTGCAGACATGAGCAAAGGCATTTGTGTTAAATTAATGTTGAAGTAGCTGTGATGTCATGACAAGGTTCAACAGAGAGAGAGAGAGATGAGATANTCAGTCACAGAAGTGAATTTCTAAGAGAAGCTGCTAACAGATTCCTCTGTGCCTGGGAAAACCAATCAGTGGCTAGTTTTGAATACTGACACTTCGTTAAACCATTAGAAAGCTGTGCATGCCTCTGTGAACACACCTGTTAAAAATCAAACAAACCCCAGGAAAGCCGTTTTTCTCCCGGCCTGGGAACAGGTAACAGGCCCTGCTGAGGGGCCAAGCCCCTTCCTGGGGAGCCCGTCAGGCCCAGCAGCTGTTAACATCCTGCTGCCAGGCCGGTTTCCCACCTCTGATGGATCTTCTTCAGCCGCCACTACTGAGTCATCTTGCTGGGCGGCCTGTCCCAGCGCCATGAGAGATCATGTGGCTGAGACCAGGGGCGGCTCCACAGCCAGGTAGAGAGTGGCCACGCAGCTGGAATTGAATGCAGCCAGAGCCCCTGAGATCCCAGCACAGCCCCAGCATGGCCTGAATCAATCACTGTGATTGCTTCAACCATCATGACCTCCCCAGACCCCAGGCGAGAGATTAGCTTTTTCATTCCACAGATGAAACTCGCAAAACATTAATTCCTCTCTGAGTGAGAGGAAAGGACAGAGTGAAGACATGTAGAGACATGAGGTCATAAAGGTCAGTGAAGGAGGAATCAAGTCCTAGATGGGAGGAGAATGAGAAAATGCCTTAGTCTTAGGCTGAAATTCTTTTGTAAGGCCATGGTGATGGACTGTGAGATACTAGAATATCCCTTTAATCTGTGGGAGCAATATGTGGGGGATGAAGTGTTCAAAATTGCAGACATGAGCAAAGGCATTTGTGTTAAATTAATGTTGAAGTAGCTGTGATGTCATGACAAGGTTCAACAGAGAGAGAGAGAGATGAGATAAGACCTGTCTCCAGGGAGAGAAGAAGAAGACATCTGTTCTTACAGATAAAAATGATCTGAGAGGGAGATAAGAGAACCTTTGCTTTTGAACAGCTCATCCTTAAAATGGTACCCCATAAGTTTGACGTGGCCCATGAATGCAGCTGTGGGAAGGCTGCGTGAAATGGGAGAAACTTCATGAATTCAGGTTCCTGAGCAGCTGCTATTCGTGAATATTGAAGCCATGAGAGAACTGTTTTCTTGTGAAGAAATCTCCATGATGTAGCAAAAGAGCCTCCGCTCCATAAAAGAATTGATGGAAGACTATTTTAGGAGTGATAAATTAACCTAAATTTCAAGTTTTATCTCTATACGTTGTCAGTGAGAAGGGAAAGAAGGTTGTGGGGAGAAGGGAAGTGTTTTGAAGGCTTTATTCTGATTCTTATTAATTTTTTTCCCCCTCTTCTTGTAGATTTGTTAATAAAGTTTTCTTTACACCCTTTAAGTTTTGAGCCTGCTTTGCTCATCTCCTAATCCTGTCTCACAACAGAAAAAGAGTAAATAATTCTAGTAGGCCCTCAATCCACCAAAGTATTTGTTGCGTTGGCTGAGAAACGAAAAATTGCAGAACCAAAACCCTACATTGGGGCATTGGTGATAAAGGGAATCTCAGATTGTTAAAATGACTACTCTAAGATACCTTACATGATCCCTGGGCATTTTTAGGAGCCGAGTCACACTGTAGGGAGAAAGAATACAATCCTATATAGGCTGAATTAGGATTAATATGACTTATGACTGTATAGTTGATATCATTTCTTATTAAGAGAAAGGAGGTGGGAGCAACTGGTGGACAGGGAGAGTCTCTGACAGTGTTCTAGAAGGCAAATTAATTTTCAAGATGCTCAAACCATACCAAGCTATGTCCCTTATTCACTATTAAGCACGTCTTTGTGTTTCTTAATAGGTAGAGAAATAGAACTGCCTCCAGTAAAGACAATTTCTGTTTCAAATTATGTAGGTTCTTTTGTTATTTCTAGTAAGTCCTTGCACTTCTTTCTATCCCTTTTTTTTATGAAGGAGTTCAAGTGGACTGCTCTGTCCAGAAATCAGTAATTCATGATCTTAGGGCCTTCAGTCTCCAACTGTCTATTGAATGTAATAACCCTCAGATTACCTCCCTCAATCAAATATTTACATGCTGTGGTAGACTATTGCAGTTATGAACCAAAAATCAAGGTCTTATACTTTAGTCAAGGTTCTGCAGTTACGATATTAAATTAAAATGAAAAAACATGCTCACTTTTATGTGAAATTTTACTTTGGCAGATGGTTTGCACACCTTTGGAATGCTTTACAACTTTCCAGTTTCACAACATTTTGAGTCATACCTGACTGTTTTGTCTTGTGCAGTGCAAACTGTTTATTCCATAGATTATATTGAAATGTAATGGGGATTTAGAGGAATTTTCATTTACTATTTTATGCCCCATCCAACAGGCAAATCACAGAAAGCTTTTTAGTTAGACATGGGCATGTTTGTAGGCCCTTGAGTCTCTGGCAAACAGCTCACTGCAGCTCTAGTTTAATCAGCTCATTCTTTGGCATTTACTTGCTGCTTTCTTGCCTGAAGGGCAAACACTATCTTAATGAAGCACACAAGGACAAATGACTTTTCCAGGCTGTGATTAATTTTCACAAGCTGACTTTAATCACTGGTTAATTAATAGAAGATTTGTTGATTTACAAAAAAAGCAGTCATTATAAGCAGTATTATATCGATTTGTTTTTCATTAATTTAATGCAGTAACAAGCTTTTATTTAGAAATTAAATGTGTTGAAATTCCATAGCAGGAAGAATGATAGTGTACTAGAAAAGAGTACGACACCTATGTAGCTGGTTGTGTTTGTCTGTTTGACCTAATCTTTTTAGGAGAAACGGATACCAATACTACTCTAGATTGACTCTTTCACCCCCTTACCCACACTTGAAAAGTGGGACTAAGATTTTTTTGCACTATTCATATCAATATGTTAATAATAAATGGTTAGTAGCAGTATATGACTTATGCAACAGACATGGCAAAGATCACAAAGAGTTCAACGTACAAATGAAACAATTTTCTCTGCCATGGTAGGGAAATAGATAATGTTTTTGTATTATTATTCCAGGAGCTGGAAATTGTTTAAGACCAAATTTTATAAATTGCATTTAACAATATAAGTTAAACTATTGATTTTTTTCATGATACTATGACAAAAAAATTAATGTAGATTCTACAAATTACATAGTAATTGGTTTAGATCTGTTTGATGAGGCACCCCATCATGATGTAACAGGTGAAACCACAGCAGAAACTGACAGGAGTCTAAAGACAAACAAATTTAGATTAAAAGCAAAATGCTAACATTTAACAGTTATGGGGATTTAGTCTAGGAGATTGGATGATCTATTATCCACTTTCTTTAATGGAAAGATAAGTGCCAGTCTGGAAGATTTAAAAATTTTGGGAATTCAGTATGACCACAATGCAGGAAATGTGCTTGTAACACGGTCTATAACAAAGAGATCAGAAGAAAGGAATTTCTGGTCTTTCCTGGACATGGAATCTATTAATGTTGAAGCTCATTGAAGTTACCTGACATATGACACCAAATACTTTGTCAGACTTCTGTACTTAATAAAATCAAATGAGCATTGGTTATGATACTGATACAAATACATTTTATCATAGTTTATACTATATTAGATAAATTTAATAGACTTTCTATTCATCATTTTATGCTTATCCATTCTTTTCTGCGCAGTAAAAAATCCAACTGACATTGATCTAAGTCATACAGTACATATAGTGTTGTAAATGGAATTTATTCTCAAAATTCTATTTTTCTTTTTCCCTTTGCAAACAAAGAGTGGGAGAATTGTAAAATTACATGATTTTTACCTATGCAGCTGCTCATGGTTTGGGGTTTTGTTTCTTTGCTTTAACAAACTGCAGAAAAATGTAAAATTCACTTATATATTTGGTGTATGTGGAGTCACACTCATTTTATGACAGCTTAAAGTGTCACATTGTATAAAATGAAGTATTCAAGAAAAACAATTATGTAGATTCAATGTTGTCATGCTGAAGTCCGGGACAGTTTTGACTTTAGCTTTTGACTCTTCAGACAAAGCAGATAATGCTCACTTAGTGACATTATACCTGGGATTCTTCTCCACATTACCACTTTTCTACCAATGGCAGCAGCAGGAGGCTGAAAATGCAGTTTAACACATACTCTGCAATAGCAAATTTGAATAGCTTTTGTTAGAGAGAACATTACACTTCCACTGGGCACTATGCACAATACTATTACATAATGAAGCATCAATTAAAATGCTATTAAAATGAGATGTTATCCTGTTGTCTTTTCAATGATGTTATCTTGGCACTTCATCTGCCTAATGTCATCAGCACAGTAGACACAGTGCCATTAAGGTTAATGTGCAACATGTTTATAATGTACATTAGCGTGTCTTAGCATATGTCAAACATGAAACCTGATCATAGTGATGATGATGGATTCACAAAGGAATATTCGAAATATAAGAAAAATAAGAAAAATATGTGAACTAACTCCTATCTGAAAGATTGTGCTGGCATTCAGTCAAGTGTTGATGCTTTCAAACATTGTCTAAGAACAAGGTAAATAAAACTGAAACTGGAGCTTGAAGAAGTCTGTGTAGAGATATGACAACAGAAATATATTCAGGGCCTAACTTTGTTCTAGACTCCTCAATCACACCTCCCAATGGATAACATTTTGTTACAATTCTCCCACAACAATACACTGAAAAGACATTTTTCATTACAATGTAGAGTAAAAATGGCATCAGGTGAATTTCAGAATGAGCAATACAATATCTAACTAATGCTAATTGTTGGACAGCCTACATTTTCTGGATGTTTTCAAAATTATTCTGATCTGAGTTAACAGTTTGATTAAAGTATTGATGGAGTAATTATTTAAAAGCACTACAGACAAAATTCACATTTTTCTGTTTTCAAGACCACCTACGACTGAGATAAAAACTGAACTAAAAAGGCACATATGAGTTTAAAGTCGCTGTCACTTCTTCTATTTGTGTACATGACACATTGAAAAATAACTTGCTGTCTTACAGCAAGTCAAAAATAAATTTTTACATGTTTCTTGAACAGCTATAATCAATCAAAACATAGATTTGTAGTCAAAAGATTAAGCTCTTGATACATTTGAATTTTTTTCTATTGTAATAAATCTTTCAGTAAAAAATGGATACCTCAGCATGGTCTTTGGTGAAAGGCAATGTGGGAAACATAATTTAAACTGGCAGCCAAAGTAAAGCTCAAATACCTTATCTAACAATATTTAACTAGTTAAGATCTAAATGTAAATATGTATATTTTTTTTCAATTCCATATGTTATGAAAAGAGATTCCATGCTAATAGAGAATTCATTGAGTAAAACAATATTCCCTAGATACATTTATTTGTAAACAGGAGTGTCAGATTTATTTGGAATAAAACATTATCTAAACAAATCTGGCTAGATTTTTCTCCTTTTATCTCTGTTTTTTTGGAGTGGGTTTTTCTTTGGTTTTGTTTTCTTTTCATTGGTGGGTTGGTTTTTGTTTATTTTCAGGTTTTTGTTTGTTTGTGTTTTTTAATCGGTGAGTGAAAAATATTATGTTAGGCAATTATGAGTACAAAGAGTGGAGGTGATAAAACTGATAAAATTAGATCTGACAATGACTTTTCATTTAAATTAACTTGAACAGAATATTTAGAAAAATGCATGAAAAAAGGGTCAATAGTATACCGTTAGTTCCTGCTCCCAAATGAGTAATGGCAAAATTCCCACTGCTTTACCTGGGAATAAAAGAAAAACATAAATGTGATGTCTGAATTCTAATTAAATCAAGAAAGTGCCTGGCAGTGTTTGACAGGTTTGTGAGACAGTCACTCAGTTCTATTGTTATCCAAAGGAACTTTTGTTTTTAAGCCATTGTTTTAATGTACTCAAAAAGGACATAGATTTCTGTGTCAAAACATCATTATATTGCTCATTGTGAGTCTTTAGAACTAGTATTCATTAAAGAAGGAAATCAGATGTACATGCAGCTTTTGGGTCACACTGTTTTTAAAATTAGAGATAAGATTTGCTAAGACAACCCAGGCAAGATATTTTTGACACCCTCATTTTCACTTCTGAAATGCTGAAGAAAGGAGCTTGATAGGCAAAAGGAAAAACCAAACCCTTGAATCTACCTGAACTCACTGACCCTGAATTCACTAGTAAAGCTTTCACAAGGTTTATCTTTCTCAAATATCTCACTTGCTGGGCCATATGTCTTCCTTACTATGACTAGGAATTTGGAATAGGATCTAACTGTACAATTAATTAGTATAGGGGTTGATTTATCTCACACTGAAAGAGACATGAACTGCCTTCTTGAAGATCTCCTACATTGCCATCAGGGGAAACAAGATCACTGTCAAGGCAAATTTGATATCTCACTTCCACATAAAAATTATACAAATCCTACCCTTTGTATTTTCAATAAGGTGAAGTTTCACCTAAGAAACAGATTTAGAATCTGAAATCTACATCCTTGTTAAAATTAATGTTTTACAAACGTTTTGAGATTTTGAATACTTTTACAAAACAAAAATATAATTTCAACAGGAATATATTTGTAACTGTTATAACTGAAATATCCATAGGGCATGTACAAAAGACACTCATGTTTTGGGTCAATTAAACCATTTCACAATTATTTCAGAACCAAATATCTGAAACTGTTGAGCAATACTACTCAAGGACTTTAGAGCTGTTAATCTCGATGCAGATATGCTGTTTGGGCTTTGTTGTACTTCAGACAGTGTTTCCTTGCTTTGCACAGGAAAATGTTATGATGCAATATGGATAACTGAGAAAACACTAATTGGATTCTAAGTTTTAAACTTCTTCAAGAGATCCCTGCAGTAAGTAACATCATTCCAGACATGTGAGAGGAAGTATGGATTTTAGGATATAGAGTACTATGAAATAATATTTTAAGTTAGACTTAGTGAAGAAAACTCCTAGGAAACAACTGTAAATTACAGAAGAGAGAATTCTCCACCTGGCACCTCACAGTAATAGTGATCAGGAACTATCTTAATCCTCTGGCAAGTGAAGGAGAAAGAAAAGCTCCCAAATGCTTTGATAATTATCATTATCTTTTTTAATACATAATCATCTGGAGTTTCTGCCAGCAAACATTCATCACTCATCTGTGGCCATGCACAGAAGTTATCACAGTCTAAAAGCTGCTGCAGTACACTACTGGCTGTGTGACAGCTGGTTGGAAGACAGACTGCAAAAAAAAATCTGTGATCAGAGGGATGGAACCCAGGAGTTCAACCTACAAACCTTCCCTAAGCTGTTCTGCAACTTGCCATGGCAGATCAATGAATTTACTTGTAAGGAACTGACTTTCCACCAGGCTTAGCATTTTGTTAAACAGAGTGACCTCTAGGAACTCAAGGCTGTGGACTCTCAGATCATGAATGAATCACCAATCTAAGTAAAATTTTATTTGTTTATTTAAAGGAAAACATGATTACAGTTGTCATATTGATTATACATGCTTAAAATGCAATTTTTTATACCATACATGAAAAAAAAAATTACAAAAAAAGAAAATTAAAACTGGGGTGAATTCTGGATCCTTGTTTTGAAGAAATGCATCAGCAATATCAAAGAAACATTTAAACATAGCATTTCCCTGATCAACCTGATCTAGGGGATGGCATCCCTTCCTGTGGCAGCTAGGTTGGAACTAGATGATTTAACATCCCTTCCAACCCAAACCATTCCATGATAGCCAGAAAATAGTCAGATCTCCTGGTAAGTCTGCTCCACACACAAAAAAAAGACAACTTCCAGGAATGACATCTTTGTAGATTTTGTGAATTCAATTTTTAAAAAAATGATTATCATATTTGGCATCCATTATCATTAACTTTAACCTAAACTAATCTCTTCCTGGATATCTTTCATTCACTAGAGAGGCATATGTTCCTGCAAGGCAAGACAAAATAGCAACTGGGCTTTATGTGGTCTGAACCACATTGTTGGTGGAACAACAATCTTCCTTTTGTCTGCAGAGAAAGCCAAGGGAGCTCATCAATATCTGGAAATGCTTCTTCTCTGCTCTTCCTCCTCTGTTCATGTGGATCTGAGTAATCACCAGCAGATTCATGATGGAAACGCCACCACCTGCAGCCCACCTTGGGGCAAAGTTGTCACAAACTGTGTTTTTGGTGACAATTCAGATGCAGAGGTTAACATTATTTACAGATGTAGAAGCTGTAGTTCATTTGCAGGATCAAAGTTCAAACCAGAAGCAACTACACGGAGCAACCAAGTGAAACACCCAGAACTGGAAGGATCAAAGTGAAACACGAGGGCAGCAGAAGCCCCACTCTTGCAGCATATTTCCAAAGTGCTTTTCTTCATGACTGTTAGTTCAGAGGGCCATGCCAACAGACAGATGTGGAGCCTCAGCTGTGATGTGATCTCACAAGCGTTCATACAACATTTCTACTATCACAGTTTTATATTTTGAAACTCTAGTTTGAGTGGTCTAACTGGAATTATTGCACTTAAATTCTGAGTGTAGGATGTATTTCTTTCCATCACCTTAGTACCCATTAAATACTTGCCAATCATATAAGCATGAAAATATATTACTTATCCCTCTAGCAGAAACAGTAATTTGAGCCATCAGTGCACTCACTGATTTAATATTCAAAACAAATGATCCATTCGAAGTCAGTAGGATGTAAGTCAGCTCAAGATTTTTCAACTTGTCTGCACCACGTTTATAAGCAATGACCACTTCCACGAGGTTTACAGCTTTGGAGAACCAAAGCTCACACAGGCCTGTGAACTGACACCATCAATATCACACATAAAGCAACCTGTTTGCTAACTGCTGCCTGAAAAATCCCTGCGAAATTAACCATAAAGATTCAGGACTGCTCTGAAAAAAAATTGTCTTGGCAATTCTTCTAGAGCAAGAATTTCTCCCTTAAGTTTCTTAAGTTTTTAATCTGCCACTTTTAAAGAGTTTTAGGTAAATCAGTTGCGTAATGGTTTTATTTGAAAAATATAAACCACCAAACACTATTTTTGTTTTGTTTTATGACAGTTTAGACTTTGTGATCTCCATCTCTGTTATTTTTAGAAAAAAAATTATGTCATTTATTTGAACTGACGTTCATGTTTTATCTGTAATGCTGGGGAAATGCATATATATATGTGTGTGTGTGTGTATATATATATAAAATAATCTAGTTACGTCAGATTTCTTAGCTTATGTTTCTTCTTCATGATGTTCATCAGAGCTAAAGGGTATCTTTCTGCCTTGATTTGGAAAGGATTTTGTTTTCAGCAACATAAAGACCACCATATCTCAACAGGAAAATAACATCATATTCAAAACTAGAAAATGAGCAATGTTCTGTCAAAATATCTATACTGAGACATTTTTGAGCAGCACTTGAAAAACAAGCAATTTATTTGTTGTCTTATGTCTGTCAAGACATGTCTGCAGGGGCACATGTCCAAAGACAGGCAATTCACATTTCCTGAACATAGCAATATCTTCAACCTTATTAGTCAGAGGCAGATTTTTTTTTTTACTGTCCTTCTAAGTATTTTGTCTCTATGATTTACCTTCCTCTTTCCTTTTTTCCTAGATGAGGTAAAAAGCCTAAAAATCTTATTTTGAATCTTCATTATATTTTTACCAGTATTGATTAAGCCCTTATTGTCTTTGTAAATAGAATGCCACAGTTCTTCTATCACACTATTTTCTATCTTTCTTTTAGTGTTACCTTCAGCTTTGAGAATTGTGTTCAGTTTTGATAACCTCCTCTCAGCAAAGTGATGCTGCACCATCACTTCATTTAATCTCCTCAGTAGTAATCTGGATGATATTCCAATATGAAAATAGTTCCTTCTAATTTTTAAATTTCTATTTACATGGGTTTTTTTCCCTAATTTTCACTGGAAAGATGTTATTATTTGAAAATCAAATATATTCCTTAGGTTAAGTGATTACAGATATTCTAGAATACATCACTGCGAATTACCTTAATTCTTCCTTTAGTTGTAACCTGCAATTACTGACAATGAGTTCCATTGGTCATATGTTGTTCTACTATTGATCTTGTTTCAGGGCATGAGGTCTAATCCTTTACTTGAATTTGAAATAACTTATATCTAAATAACCCAA
Source organism: Illadopsis cleaveri (assembly GCA_013399915.1). Classification (NCBI taxonomy): domain Eukaryota; kingdom Metazoa; phylum Chordata; class Aves; order Passeriformes; family Timaliidae; genus Illadopsis; species Illadopsis cleaveri. The sequence continues at coordinate 425,572 of VXBB01019025.1, forward strand.
ATAGTACAAGATTCATCAACCTGAAAGACAGAAAGAAATGAGATATTCAACTTAGAGACAAAAAGTGATAATTGAATTGGAAAAGTAAATTTTCTTTCCTGGGTGGTTTTTTTTTGGTTTTTTTTGTTTGCTTGTTTGTTTGTTTTTGCAGTTAAATCTTCCAATTTCCGATGAACTTAAAGATTGTAAATCTAATACAAAAAATTAAATTTTAATATGTTTATTATTTGCTTATCCCAAAGCATCTGCTACAGGTGATGTTGAGAAGAGGATACAGTTCAGCACTGGAAAAAAAATTCGATCCTCTAAAATCTAGCTAAAACTTATAAAATAAAAAAATAATGTTTCCTTAATTCTCTTAACACTTTAATATAATGAAGATCATAATACAAAACCTCTTCCTACTTAAGATGTATGATTGGGGAGGCTAATGAAAATTTTAGGCAGGTGCATCTTGCAATATCATTAAAATAAAACTCCTCTTTTGGATGTATTTTATTTACATTTGCGCAAATACAAACAATCAAAAAGTCATATGTTGCATGCTCATATGAAGCTTGCCCAATTAATCTTCATTGAAATCACAAGATTTCGTTCCGTTTCCCGAAAGGGAAAGTCTTCCTTTTGGAAAAGGGAACGAAATCTTGGAATCAGAGAACAAAGTTGAACAGACGCTCTGGAGAGGAGATATGAGGAAAAACAGTGAGATTGAAAAAAACTGAGAAAATTTGCAAGTGGAGCGATTGCAAGCAAACTGAGTGAGATGAAAGGAGGGGCAGTGCAAAGGGGCGAGACTTGCCCAAACTCCTGCAGTTCAAATGCTGAAATCAGGCCAGAAATGTAAAGGAAGAAAGGAGAGGGAAAGAATCAGAAGAAATGCAAGCTTGAAATTGAAAAGGAAAAATTTTGCAAGCAAGCAAAAACACAAAAAGTGGAAAAAGTGAATGGGATGAGCAGAAGTGCAGGGAGACGTGGAAANTTCCCGGAGACCCAGAGGCAGCTAGCCACCGGGCTTTTATGCTTACAAAAGGGGGCAGGGTCTCACAAAACAACCAATGGGGTTAGNTGAGATGAAAGGAGGGGCAGTGCAAAGGAGCGAGACTTTGGGCAAACTCCTGCAGTTCAAATGCTGAAATCAGGCCAGAAATGTAAAGGAAGAAAGAAGAGGGAAAGAATCAGAAGAAATGCAAGCTTGAAATTGAAAAGGAAAAATTTTGCAAGCAAGCGAAAACACAAAAAGTGGAAAAAGTGAATGGGATGAGCAGAAGTGCAGGGAGACGTGGAAAGGGCAAACTGTCACATAGTATTTCATTGTTGGCAACTTTCTAGGAACGCTCCATCAGCAGAATATAATGATTTTCATTTTTTTCCCCTCGATTTCAACATTAAAATATACTAGTAAATCATTTATATAATGAAATATCATGCATATATATAATTGTGAACCACCTAGCATTTAAATAAACTAAAATTTTAATAGATTTTTTAAATTCCTCTATTAAATTACAACAAAATCCTAAAACAAAATTGCAAAACAAAGTTCTTTATGAAGAAAGAAAAATTACAACTCTAAGCGTATGAAAATATGCTTATATATAAACATTAAAATTCTGTGAGATATCTACCTGATACTATGACATATTAGCTATAAAATTTAAGTAGATTACTGCAGTATTGTTATACTTAGACTAATGTGAAATTTTCACATTTTGCTGATGTTTTTGTATAATTAGAACAAAGTTGAATTGCAACATTCAAAATGTAACACATGGCTAATAACTATTTCAATCTATTTAGATTGTTAGAGCAATATTGCAATAATTGCAATAATTATAATTGTGATTAATTCATTAACTTGAATAGATTAAGGATAATTTAGAATAATTTCATTCCATGAGTTAGTTTTGTGTGTACATGCAACTACAGACAGAAAGAAACTTCTTTATAGGTTGATAAATTTCACCTTGAAATCTAATTACATCCATGGTATAATTCAAAACTTTTGAATCAAGATGGAAACAGTATGTTTCACTAAATATTTTTTAAGATCTTTTATTTTTCTGTGAAGCTTTATGACAGTATGACATATAATATGGATCAGTAGAAAATATAAGTATGTCAAATTATAAATACCTCTCAGCTTTGAGCTTCTCAATTAAAAATAGAATTAAAAAATATTTTAATATGACACTTTTCCTAGACTCGTTTTCCCATTCCTATATGAAAACAAAAAAACCTCCAAAATTTAAATACGTAATTTTTAAAGTAGAAAACCTATTTATTGAAGAACCAAGAATTCAACTGTAAATCCATCTCAAGAGGTCTTCTCAACCAGTATAGGTGAAGCATCTCTTACCATAACAAATCTAAATGCATGGTTTATAATGGAAAACTCAGTTACACAGCATTTATCTTTTCAAGAACAATACCCTTCATGGCTTTCAACATTATTTTTCATTAATGGGATATTATTAATGATAAATACTAAAAATATAGATAACATTCATTTAATCGCATGCACTCACTCTTCTATAACGTTTCTAAAAATACTCTGCAATATGCTGGCATTTTATTTATTGCATATTTATTTAAACTCCGTGTAGAAACAGTTTGTTTTAATATGGAAGACATGTTGATCTTTTAAAATTCCAAATTTTATTTAGAAAATATCAGGTCCTCAAATGATCCAACTCATCTTGACAAAATTTCTAGACATGTTCCTTCTCTGTAATGACTTTCAGGGGCAAAGGTCAGAAACAAAGGCCATATGCATAGAAGCATGTATGCCAGTTTTCAGGTTTCTTACGGGTTTTATTTTCCAACTTTTCTCTGCATATCTACATTATGAATCAAGATCAGTGCCAGCCTTTGTCATTCACTCTGTTTTAATCCCAGGAGAAAAATACATTTTTAGAAAATAACACTGACAATGATTTTAAAACTTTCAAAATAACCTTATGAAAAAAGAATAAAAACAATTAATCTGTGATGCCGAGCCTTTCATCTTTAATTTGCTAGTCTTAATCAAATCAAATTCAGCAATGCCTCACAGTCAATACTGTCTGATGAGTGTTTTTTGGCCCATGAGGAATGAAAAAATGGTCTATTTTAGTCGCTTCTAGACAGAATTCCCTATTGCAGAAAGATGTACTTAGATTTCACTAGCAGCCTTCAATGGAAAGATAAGGAGAACTAAGTATTCAGAGAAAGGGATCTGCTGGCCCACAATAATGCTTCCAGACAGAGCCTGAAATGTATTAGTCTTCATATCAGTCTTACTTTTTGGTACTGTTACTGTGTATAGATGCAACACCTGTTCATAGGACTTTCACAAATACTAATACTATTCTCTTTAAGATCATATCAATTTATGGGGAATGTTGATTTTATTGGAGAAATGATTAGAAAGCATCTATACCAGTAGATGAACCCAGCTGGCAAGAATTATAATGGGTTTTTTTGACAATAACATCCCTAAAATATTTAATTTCTTAAGATTTTGTCTTGCATCTGCCTGTGGTTCTTCCATAGCAATTTAAGCAAAAGACATCTGAGTTCTAGAGCATGCTCTCTGTCAGCCCTCAGATGACATTGCCAGCTTTTCCCACTATCTCTGCACAGCCTGGATTTGTGAGTGTCTGTGTGGTCACACACTGAAGCAGACAGTGTGACTGGTCTGGGTCAGACCATTATCTCACAGGTCTAGAGCAGCTGAGCAGCCCTACCTGAACTACATGTGGAGCTCGACACTGCCACATTTTAGGGTGGGATATCTCTTGTAACTGTAAGCCAAATTATAACAGAAAATGTGCTGGTGTCTGTATTTGTTTTGGTATTTTAATCATTTGATTCTGCAGTCAAACTGGGCTTGAGAGTGAGATAACCGTGTATAATCTTATAATTAAGCAAATGCTTAATGATACCAAATACTCAAATTTGCATGTAAATATTTCACTTGAAACCAAATATTCATTTAACATTTTTATAAATGTGAAACACTAGGAATTACTGCTTTGTACTATTACTTTTATTGACTACCATGTTTTTAAAGAAAATAATCGCATTTTCAAAATAGAAAAACCAGGAATAAAAGAAGCCTTTGTGTTCCTTACTCCTTTTTTTTTTTTTTCGACCAAGCTTGTTTTGAGTAGTTTTTAATTTATTACTAATGGATACTCAGAGAACTCGTTGCAATTTATTTCTGGTTGACCAAAATCCACAAAATAAAAAATAATCTCTAAGACTTCTTTCATTTAAGAGATGACAAAATATTTTTAAATTCAGTAAATAATGTGGACATAAACCTTATGAAATAGTAAAAAACCCCACATTTCATATTTTTACATGTATGGGCACAGATACATGGAAATATGCAGGAAAAGACAGGTTTGAATACACCTAAATAGTTTATGTGGCCAAGTAAAGAAGAAGGATATTTGAAATTGTAGGTTAAATCAGAAAATTAAATATTTGTTCTCTCCTTTTTGTCTTCTATTTTGTTTTATAATTTACCATTTCTGTTTTCCTTAATGAAAATATTAATATGTCTGGTATTTACAAGCAGCCTTGTATATTCACCATTCTGGAGTTCAGTACCTTGAAGTAATATGAATATAAACACTTGAACTCCCTGCTGCATTCCATCTAATCCATTCATTAGTCCTTTTCACTGTTGTTTGAATCTCTTAAATTTTTTCTCTCTCACAGATGGTTCGCTACTTTGAAGGAAACTTGACTGGGGGATGAAGCTCTTCAGAAAGAATTCACACAGACCCTATTGTTAGGGAGCCAATTTCTTTTGTTTACATTTATTTCAAATTGTCACACCAGCATTGGCACAGCTGCCGATTACATGATGTCAGAAAAAAAGACAAAAACAATAGGCTTAAAAAAGAAAAGCTGATAACATTAAAATTCTCCCTTAGCCTAGCTGTATTACAAAGACCTGAAGACTTTAATAGTATCAGCAGCTATAAAACTTCTATTAAATTCCATTGTTTCTCTATGTAAAATGCTGTTTATTAACACACACACATGCGCTAATATTTCCCTCACTTAAAAATATAGATAAAACTGCCCAGGAAACTTGCATTAGTACATTTGCTCTTATTACAAGGCAAATTTTGTCATCAAGAAACTTAATTTGTTGCCTGCAGTGGTATTCTTTTTACTTCTTGTTTGTTTTGTCTTTCTTTTCCATGAATATTTGTTAGCTAAGTCAGTTTACAATCATGGGAAAATGTATCTGAGAGGAAACAGAGATGTTTCTTTATTATTGTGTTTACAGATTTTCATGACTGTTCCAACCTTTCTCATTTATCTCTTCTTGTTGTTTTCTTAGCTTAGACAATCCTATGCACAGCTGAGAAGTGAATTTCTGATTATCAGCCCAAAAGTGGTTACACTGACCAGCCAAACTTTTACATAATTTTTAATGTTTTTACATTCTTTCCCTTCTTTTTTTCCAAATACTCCTTTATGCAGAAGTTTACAGCGAAGAAAAAAATCATTAAAAGATCAAATAATATAAAAGAAAGTTATCAGAAACTATCACTAGAAACCAGAACCAACCAGAAACACTTTGGCTTCCCTTTACCCAGAATTTTTTTTTTTTTAATATTACTCCATTTTTCAGTAGTCCTCAGAATCAGAGAAACATTTTTCCTGTTTCTATTTTTCTAAGAAATCTTGAAAAATATTTGTAATTCATTCTAACAGTACATTTTGAAAACACATAAAAATAGCTATAGCTAGGAAAAAGAACATTTTTACTGAGATCAAATTTGAGAAGTGAATCTATTCTCAATGTAAAACAATATAGCTAGTAAATTGCAAACTTGTCTCAGTTTCACACTATTTAAACAAAATTTAATTTTGAACACAAACCTTCATATGAAACGTGCTTTAAAATATTAAAGATATTTTAAAACAAACTATTTAGAGTAAACCTTCAGCTTTTTTGAACTGGGAAAGAGATAGGCACCCAAAAGCCTAAGTTACGTTTGAGAAGTGAGATACTGAAGAAAATAAAAGCAGGATGCTTCCCTCCAGGGAACAATAAAATGGAAAAGTTCCCTGTAACTCTACAACACTAAATACTTTGTGAGACCAAGACCTATAATGAAGGAAAGGGGTATTGTGTGTGTTCCCAGGAGGTGACACTGCATTATATGAATCTAAGAAATTATTGTTAAAATGGTCATGGAATGAGTAAGCAGAATAAATTTGAATCATTACTACCTTACTGTGGAGGTAAAATTCAAGAGTAGGGGCTCTGCTATCATCTCTAAATCTAAAAATTTGGAATAAAATGTTATGGTGAGCTCTTTTCAACAAGAATCACTGTGGTGATGTGCTGGTTTGAAAGGAAAACCAGTCAGAGACTCCAAGTCAGAAACAGAATGTAATAGAAAGAAGGTAAGATAAAATAAAATAAATAAAAAGCAATAGTACAACCTGATACCCTGTTAGTTAGGGTGGTGGTAGCAGTCCAGATGAAGTGGTCTTGTTGAAGCAATGATCCTGTAGAAAGGTCTAGTAGCTCTTGTCCTCTGGGATTCCACTGGGTAAGGCGTACCTGTGCTGTCCCAAATCCCAGATTATATCCAGGTGGGAATGTTTGGCTCCTCCCCCTGGGTGGAGCATCTCACAATGGGATGATATGAATCATGAGGTGGGTCCTTGATGGCCCATTAAACAGAGATAACTCTCGGAGTCATGGGGCAAGGCATTGATGGGCCATTAACAGAAGATAGCCCGGAGAGAGGGGCAAGGGAAACACTGCCCCACCTGGTTTCAACAGCTTATGAAGATGGTGATAGAATACATACTTTGGGCACATCCTACACTGCAACCCAGGACAGGTGACTTCTGAAAAATGATTTCTACATGCTTGTCTGACAAGAGACCATTACCTTTCCTGCAGAGCACTACCTGCTGTCTTCTGCATCTTACCTCACACTTTCTGATACAAACACTTTCTAGGACCTGTAACAACCTTATGCAAAGTCTGCTCCTTCTCTTGACTTCTCTTGGAGGCATATGTGGAGCAGGAGACCTACAGGAACCATTTTTTTCTCACTAGTATTTTCCTTTTCTGACTCTACCGGCCTCCAAAGAAGGGTGTCACTCTGAGGCAGCTCTCCCAGACCACTGACTGCTCTCTCCTTTGGGCCCTGGGATGAAAAGGGTAGAGTGGAACACTTTTTTGTTTATATTTCAGACTGCTGATTCTCCCTGAAACAGAACAGGAAAGGATGCTGGCAAGCTCTCAGACATCAAGTCAGTGAATAACTGCTGTCTCAAAAAAGAGTAAACCTGTCAACTAAAAGGTCATCAGAGGGAAGTCATCAGTGAAACAGTGCACCCATTTGTTGGGCTGGAAGTCAAATTTTCAAAGATTCTGGTCCTTGATTACCTTTCAACAGACAGAGTCTGTGGAGTGTTTCTGTAGAAACAGCTTCAAATGAATAAGAAAACAAACAGTGAAGCAAGCAGTGACTCAAGAAAAAACAGACTTCAACTGACTAGACAGAACCAACCCTGAACAGTTTGCAGTACTCCAATAAAAGAGCATGTGAGGAAACACACTCCAAGAATATAGAAATAATAAATGAGAAACAAACCAAAAAAATAAAGATATTTTGGAGGAAATAAGATGCAGAATGAGCTAGATTTGGCTGGGATAGAGATAATTTTTCTCCTTTTTGCTAGCATGGGACAATGTTTTGCATCTGTGCTGGAAACAGTGTTGAAAACACAGGGATGTTTTTACTATCCCTGAGCAGTGCTTGCACAGGGTCAGTGATTTTTCTGCCTCTCACCTCACCCCAGCAGCAAGGAGGATGGGTGTGCAGATGCAGCTGAGATGGGGGACAACCAGGACAGCTGACTCCAACTGACCAGAGTGGTCTCCCACGCCATATGAAATTGTCACCAGCAATAAAAGCTGAAGAGAAATAGCAAAAAGGCAAGGTGAAGGGAGGACACTTTTGGAGTTATGGTATTTTATCTTCCAAAGTGGCTATCATGCATGATGGACCCCTGTTTTCTCAGGAAGCTGTATACCTGCCTGCCGATGAGAGGTGGTAAATTAATTCCTTGTTTTACTTTACTCATTTGCACAGATTTTTCTTTTCTTCTTTTCTTTTTTTTTCTTTTTTTATTTTTTTTTTCTTTTTTTTCTTTTTTTTTCCGAATAAACTGTATCTCAACCTAAAAGTTTTCCCACTTCTACTTTTCTGGTTCTTTCCCCTGTCCCACCAGGGACTGAGCAAGAGGCTGTGTGGGGCATAGTTGCTGGCTGAGGCTAAACTTCAACACAAAAGCGAAGAAGGAAAGCCTAACTTCAATGGAAATACAGATTAATTAACAAAAGAAAAATCTACAGAAATTTCAGAAGTCAAGATGAGGAAAGAGACTCAAGATATGTATTTAGAATATTTTTAATATGAAATAAATCAACATAATTTCAATTTGATGATATTACTTTGAATAAAAATTCTAAACTGCCCATGATACACTACATTTTCAACAAAATGTTTTTGCCTGTGAATTTGCCTTATGTATCTGAGATATTGACAAAATCTAGTTTATTTTCACTATACTAAGTAGTCAGCTGAAATTCCTGTTTTCCCCTCACATTTATACTTTCTTTACAATCCTTTTAACTTCCATGTGGACAAAATTAAACTAGAATTTATGGAAATATTTTACTTTAGGAGCTCCAAGTGCCTAACACTTGCCTGAGAATATTATTAAAATTAGATTCAAAGTTATTTATTTCATTTTTAAACATAATGAAACTGTTACATGAACATTCACTTATTTATGTGTTTACTCGCGTATGATACTTCCATTTCCCGTGAAATTCAGAAATCCTTCTTGCCTATACCCACCTAATGAGCCATCTGTTGAATAAAACCTGTAGAACATAAGAGGTAATAGAAACTATCAAAATGCAGTTCAATGAGCTCTTGATAAATGCATTGTTCCATTAATTATTGTGTTTCTTTTTATATAAGGATGTACTAATTAAGTGAATAGTACCATACCTGCAATCACACAGATCTCATAAAAGTAATGTAACATGCATTATTTTTCAATATTTGTAGTTTTCAATAATACAATGACTGAGAATGCTGTGCATCTGATTTCTAGTCTTTATTTATTGATGACATGAACTTTCAAAATTATGTTTCCCATCACAATTATTCTTCTTCAATATGATCCTTTGTATGCAAATCTAAATTTGCTAATTAGAAAATTGGTTATACTGGTGAAATAAAATATGCTTGATTGATGCATCTAACAGTCTGTCTTTGTATAATACTGTATTAGTTACTTTTCATTCACATCATTAATTAAAATACAAACAATAAAACAGTCAGTAAAGAAGCAACAAATCATAGTAACATCTTGAATATATATCTACAGTGACAGTGAAAATAAACAGTAGAGTTTTGACAGATAAGAGCTAACTTCAGAAGACCATGAGTTATTTTTCTCATGTTCTCAAACTGAGTTTCACAGAAAAAAACATTTTAAGAAGGATGAAGAAAACTAGTTTTAATGACATTTTCATATCAGACGTACTCATTTGCCAGAATGTCTGATTATTAATATCTGATCCTGCAGGATACTGAATATATTTGGTGATAATCAGCCTCTTAACACTCAGAGAAATACAAACTGAGAGAATAGCCACTTACAGGACTCATTTTGTGTTTCACAGGATCAGGTCCTAAATGAGCTTTTCAATTTATTGGTTCTACACCACAGCATTTTTCCATTCAACATTTATCAAGAACATTTATTCATATTGAAAATGGTTGCACCATAGGATGTCATGCAGCTATAGTAAATAGCAAATAGATTATTCAATTACTCTCTACCAGCAGAGACAATAAAGAATGGCAAATATTAAATAAATTCTTTGTTGCACGTTCTTACTTCAGTTCAGACTTCAGCAGCATTCTAAATCGGTTAACCTTTCTTGTGGCTCCTTCTTTCTTCCAGAAAGGTTGTGTTTCTGACAAATTTGACATGGGCATGATAAATGAGTTATATTTGTAGATGTTCATTTTAAGACCTGTTTAACTTGCTGTCCACCATTCCCATCATGCTGCTAGATGCCTGGTAGCATAAATAAAGACAATTCCCACAAGCAAGTAGCAGAAATTGTTAATGATAAAGTGTATCACCTAGGATGCTTTCAGCCCCTGCACCACACAACTGATGAAGAATTATGCATGACAAATATTCGAATATTATATGATGTTTTAAGGAACATAAAATTATATTTTCTTTACAAAAGAAAATTTTCAAATTTCTTCCAAATAACTGAATATAAATCTGCCTCTTTTCTTCATTGCTATAGAAAAATTCTAATGCTATAAAAAATCATTACGTGATGGTTAAATGGTGTGAAACCTGACAATAAGAAAAACTTCTTTAAATTCTAATGGATTACTGTTTACCCTGCTAAAATGTCCTCCTTGCACAGTAATAAGCAGAAATTTCCTCTGACCATACAAGCATTATTTCTAGATTAGAGCAAAATTCAAAAAGCAGTTAGTCATATAATTTCAATGGAATTACTTGGTGTCTTATATTTTATTAGATATGGCTTTCAGATCTACAGAGGTTCACATTTCTAAGTCCCTTTCGTGGTTTTTAACAAAGCATTTCAGTAATTTGTTTAGGCAGCAGAGGCTATAGAAGCCTCCACAGGTTCTGAAAACAAACAGAATATGAACTCTGTGGACTGCCAACCAGTCAGGTTTATATCCAAGAGAAAATTAAATGAAAATTTCAAGGTAAATATGCAGTAAAAATATGCACAACAGAGATAGATTTGCGCTCCAGAAACTGTATTTCTGAGCAGTCCAAAAAACATCACAGATCAACTTTGAATGAAAGGACCCAGAGCATGTGTTATTTTATAACAGAAATGGATTGTGAAAAAGACGTAAATCTCTCATGAAGTCACATGCTCTTTAGTGCTACCCATGAAATAGTACTTATCATAGGGAGTTATTCAGAGACAGAGTGTCAGTGGAGTTCACTGAAAATTCATTAACATGGGACAGGTCAACAGCCATGGTAATCATGGAAGATAGAATTCCATATAATCATAGAATACAAGGTTGGAAGGGGACCTCAGTGATTATCTGATCCAACCTTTCTTGTCAAAAGCCCAGTGTAGGTAAAGTGGTCCAGCTTCCTGTCCAGCTGAATCTCAAAAGTGCCCAGTCTCCGAGAATCCACCCTTCTCTTGGGGAGATTGATCCACTCTCTGATTGCTGTCATTGTGAATTTTTTTTTCTCTTGTGTCCAATTGGAATCTACTAGGAAGAACTTACACACCCTACCCTGGTTTTGACTTGTGATTCCTTGTAAGCAGAGTCCTCATCTTTGTAGCAGATTTTCTTAGG
>VXBB01019026.1:0-91591 GCA_013399915.1 Illadopsis cleaveri
ATTCTGACTCTGTCAGTGGGTTTCTTTCTTTTTTTGTATTATTGCATTTATCTTATTTTATTTACCTTTTTTTTCTTTCTTCTTATTAAATTGTATTTCTAACTTGGAGTCTCTCACTCGTTTTGGTTTCAAACCACTACAATGCTTTACTTTCTCTTGCACTCAAAGACATGATCCATCACATTTCTAATATATGGCTACTTATTTAAGGTAGAACCTCAGTTTTGAAAGATGCTTCTTGGTTTTGTTTCTGTGTGCACTGCCTGGGTTACCAGGGCTAAGTTATGTGTCTTGCTGATGAACAGGGAGAACACATAGAAGATTTCATTTCTCTAATCTCTTAAAGAACACAGAGCCAGCTCACTCGGAACTTCAGACCATACACTGTACACACATGTTCATTAATCATTTAATATACCTTACCTCTTAAAATTTAGATTCCTTAGCTCTGCATTCATAAACGAATTTTAAGGTAAAGTGCTTGTTACCATCAAAACAATTTTCACCCTGAAAATTTTAGCACATGGGCACTTCCTTGGGTGTCTACAAACTACGGCAATCATCATTCCTGTCGTAATGTCAAATTATAGCAATCACAATCCCTCTGTCTCAGCTGCAGACCTCATTGGTCCCCTAAGAGGGAATGAAGGACAAGAACCAATCTCATCTCTCTGGTGACCATGACAGGACCTGAGGGAATGGTTTGGACCTGTGCCAGGGGAAGTTTAGGTTAGATATTTCCAAAAGGTTCTGGAACACTGGAACAGGCATTGTAACAGGCCCCCCAGAGAAGTGGTCACCGCATCAAGCCTGACAGAGTTCAAGAATCTGGACAATACTCTCAAGAACATGGTGTGACTCTTGGGATAGTCCAGTGCAGGGCTAGGAATTGGACTTCAATGATCCTTGTAGGTCGCTGTCAAACCAGAATAATTACTACCCCTTATCTTTTAGAAACTTTTAGATATCTTACACAATATACAATCAACAGCAGATATGGAAAGGCCTACAGTACTAGAAGGATTTAAAAATTAAATACAATGTTTAAAATGCAAATAAAATTTCTCAGCTGCTTTTTTAGATCATTTTCACCCCTGACTCCATATCAATATCAGATATGTATTTTATTTCATCGATCTTATACTACATAGCAAACACAGAGTACCAACTATTTCAATGTTTCTCACACTTTCACACTGCATTTTTCAAGTTCAAGTTCACTTAGCACAGTTCTGGTATCGCCGTCTTTAAAGTTAAATTCAACTGTTTAACATGGACATTTGGATCTTGATCTATAGCAAATAGTTTTCAGGTTGATCAAACAAACATGTTCCACGGCTATGAGTCTACTTTTACCTTTAACAGTAAGGTCATAGAATCACAGGAAGACCTTGCTTGGAAAGGACCTTAAAGATCATTTCATTCCAAAACTCCTCCCACAGGCAAGTTAACTAGACCAGGCTAATCAGAGCCTCATCCGACTTGGCCCTGAATATCTCCAGGGATGGGGCCTCCACAGCTTCTCCGAGCAACCTGGTCAGTGATATAGTGATTTTACATAATTTTACAACACTTGCACTTGAGGATAAAGCGATTTTAGAACATTTGAACTTACAAAACAAGTTTTATTTTTGTTTACACATTTGAAATTACCACAAATGAGGACAACTAAATACTATGACTCTGAAAGACATGGGAAATGAGGTAGCTATTTAGTCAACATCTGCATGTGATTCAACTTAAATTCATGTTTTTATCTGTGGAATACTTTGTAATTCTGTTCCCACTTTCTTTCGAAAAACATGCCATCTATTTAAGTAGCAAAACACAGATTTTGGCCGAAGTGCCTCACTACCTTAACACAGCTGATCTGTTGCAAGGCAAAAAATTACAAGAGTGGTCTTCTAACTTCAAGTTTCTTGCTTAATCTCAGACAGTTCTACACACTTTATTTCTGAAGCCTGGGGGTTTTTTGCTTTTATTTACTGAAGTACATTTGAGATTATTTTTGGCATCTTTACACTGGGTCATGAAACAGCATGTTTTGGCACCTGCTAGCCTCACTAGCAATCTGCTTACTCCAGGCTGTCATCCTTGTGCTGCTCCTGGGTATGCATCTGACAACAGTCTTGCAGGTTTGCTTGGATCTGGAGTTTTGCAAACAGCGGGTGAAGAAGAGCATATGAAAAAGCTTCACTGGTGTTTAGGTGAGTCTTTATTTATTGATTTTTTATTTTAAATATATAATAAATAATGTTGCTCATTCTTATATATTCCATTTTATTGACTATGGTTGATACAACTAAACACAAACCAAAATGAAGACCCTTTACGCAAAACTCATTTGTTAGCACTTGAAAATATTCATTGTTGAGACTTTCAGGTATACTTGTACTAACCACCTCATCTACTGGGACATTTAGTGAAACTCTGGCACTAACAGTAATGATTATTATGAAGGACTAATTTAAGTTACTCTACTATCCTAAATTAAATGCATATCTTCTCTTTCTCCTTGCAGAGGTTTCTGATTGAGAAAAAAGTATCTGGTGCTGAAATGGTTCAGAAGAACTAACCAAAACCATGGTGAAACCACGTGCATACAGATTATTAGCAGAGACTGGTAAAAAAATTGTGTCACTGTGGAACCAGTGGAATCACTGATGATAAATGTATACAAATTACCTGTTCGCAAAATTCAGCCTACTCAATCATTACACCTTACAATATCAAGTTAGGAGAAGGAGGGGTTGTTATATTTTTTTTTTCAATTTATCACCTCATGGCTATGACTATGAACATGCACCCCAGCACAGTGAAATCACAAGCTTAGAAAAAAAAGGGTGCTTCCTGAAGAGTAAGATTTTTTTCCTCTGACTCTGAACTCTGACTTCGCTCCTATAGACATAAAGTTAATTTCACTTAACTTTAGATATTTGCAATATACGCATCAACATCTAAGCTGATCCCTAGGTTTCCTTCATTCTCTCTAGTAAGGAATGTGCTATTGTACAGTCTGATTCATCTGACCTACTTAGATGTCTACCTTCCGAGGAGATGAATCATGCCCTAAAAATGTCTATTTCTCTCCATTGAATATAAAGGCAGCCTAGCCAAAGATAATTTTGATAGAAAAGACATTACATTAGGACAGATAAATTTCACCCCAGAAGCTATGAAAGGAGCAAAACAGGGGTGAATGCTATTTTCAGCAATATTTACCTTCTATATGCTTTTGAAATAGAAATCCATCCACAAGGTCATGTGGGGACAGTACTACTGAGAGCTGCTGAGCAGCACAGACCAGTCTCTCCCAAACCACAGGGGAGCAATTCCCTCATGAAATGTGCAAGTGAACATGAAATGATAGTATCTACTCCCTCTACACTTTCCCAAAAATATATTTGGGAGAGGAAACTTTCAAAGTGCACTGCTTTCTTTAAATGTTGTTTGCAATAAAATTAATATGGAGTCAAAAACTGTACTTTTATTTCGACATAGAAAGGACTGCAGAACTTATAAGAATCTGCTCATAGCTTCGTCCTCCTACCATACTTTTAAAAACTTTTGAAAAGAGTTTCTTTCTAGCTTTGATTGGCTAGGAAAAACACAGCTTCTCTTGGCTTTAGCTACTTAGTGGATAAGAATTTTTATAGTTTTTATCATATTCCTTTCCTTGACATTCTTCAGTGAACTGAAAATTAATGAAGTGCTGTAAAAATGCACTTCTGCATCTATTCTGTCTCAGTATGTGAAAGTCTTTTTTTTTAAATATGTAGACTCGTTAATAAAAGCTTTATTTCTACTGTATGAGAAGCAGAGTTCTGACCTAACTAAACCGTGACCCAAACCCTACCTGATCAATGAAGTCTTTTTCTGAACTTCACTTGGCTTTCAAATTAGTCTTCTGTCTTTCTTAGCTTGAGAATGAATACTTCAGTTAGAGCAATACACAGTAATCCAACTCCAGTAGAAGGTGGCAAAATCTGCCTAAGGGTGCTAAGATTTCTTTTGCCCACCAAAAGTTAGTACCCAGTATTGATAAGAACAAAAGAATCATTTAAGATCACATAATAAAGATAAAAACCAGTAACTAGAAGCTAATCAAAATAAAGCCACATGATAACCCTTCTTCAGAAAATGTTAAAGCAGGAACAAAGAAGGAATTCAACATTAAGAAGATGTAATGATTTAGCAAAATTATTTTTTACCTCTTCAAATCAAATTACTCCAATACTTTCTAAATGTTTGCTACAAAAACAATCAGGTCTATCATCATCAGATTTCTCTTAAAAACATTTGTACTTATGTGGTGTATTCCTCTTGACCTGGGATTGAGATTTATACACATAGCTGCCAGTGCAGTGAAGAGAGACCATGATCTTTCATAGCTGGTTTAATTTGATTTTATAACCCAACCAATTTTCAAGATGATTTAGGGATTAGATGTTCTGTCAGGCTGAGCCATGTATCCAATAAAGCACAAGAATTTTTTTTTTTCTAATTCTTAGTGGTGATATGCCCCTGCCCTGGCATTTTTACCTTTAACGTCCTATGTTCTCTTTGGCGAGCTAACATCAGCAGCAGCCCATGATCAATCAGTGGGCTGGGCCATGCAATAAAACAGCCATGTCTGCTCACAGGAGCAGACATGCTGCCTGGAAACTGCAATTTAAAGATCCTACTGCCTCATTTTTGGAACCACTTAAGTCTGGAAAAAGACAAAAAAAAGTACAATTTTATGTAATGATTCCTACTAATTACTTTTATAGTGACAATTTATAAACTGCAAATTTAGCAACATATGACGCTTTGATTGATGAACTTTGCTTTTTCAGAAGGTCATACTAGGAAGACTTACACTGCCAAGAGCTAACATTGTCACCATGTCAGTATCTCTGTAATACTCTACCTGAGCTAACATCAGGCCTTACTTTGCTTTGTGCATCCCTGCCATTCCATCAATATCGTCACGCAAGACAAGTATGACAGAGAAGTATACAGACTTGACTTCAGCTAATGAGGGGAGTGAGGATTTTTGACTACTCATTTTTTAAGGGGGGTAAGTAAGATGCCATAAACAAGGAAGAACAACACATGATTCTGCTTCAAAAGCAGAGGAAGTACGGTCACAATCCCTGATCCATAGGTTGTGCTGAATTTTGGTCAATACTTAGTTAAGTGTCTTGTAGAAAATCTGTGGTGTAGGCAAAACCTGAACTCATCTTTCCCAACTTTAAACTAATTCTCTAATTAATGGGATAGACTTGTGTCATTCCCTGAGGCACCACAGAACAAGAAGAAATATATGAAGCTGGCTAAGAAAAATGTTGCATACCAGAGATTCTTACATTGCCTAATTAGGGTTGCTTTACTATGTCTTTTCACTACCATGGTAGGGCAAACTGCATATAGAAGCAAGTATAAAATCCCTAATCTATGATACTGTCCTCTACGGGTCTGCATCCTGTAAGAGACCAGAATATCCCTTCAAGATGTAAAATAACTATAATAAAAATGCTTAAGACGCTGCACTTTTCATTGGGTCCATAATTTATTACACGATGAAGCTTAATATAAGGTCCAGACTGATGTTTCTGTCTGTTATCAGCTGAAGTGAGCAATCCCATAAAGACCATTCACACAGAAAAGTCAGTTTAAATGGGCCTTTCTAGTGTTAGTTTCTAAATTTCGAACTGGTTTAATCTTCTATAGTATGTACAACTGTTGTATGTCAGCCATGTCAGGTCTCTAGAATGTCAAGACAATCATTAACAAAATGTGTGCAACTGATAATCTCTGCAGATAAAAAAAAAATCAAGCTTTAGATAAATTTTATCTAAAAGAAAATTGCAAAAAGAAAATGGGAAAAATCACATCAGCAAGTTTTAAGGTAAGCCCTTACAGCACTGCAAGAGTCAGTATGAGAAATTCTGTTTGCAAAATACCAAATGTAAGAAGGTAAACATTTCAGTTGAGGATCTGGTAACTTCTCCTCTGCTGGTAACTTCTCATGAGTTTCCTCTCTCTCTTTGCGTATTCACAGATTTATTTTTTCACCCCTAAGCCCATGTTCCTTAATTGTGTGGTTCTGTAGACGACTCTACAATGGAAAGATTCTTTCATGAATCCATTTAAATTCCTCATGTACATTCCCTCACATCTCAAACTTCAAAACTATTTTCCTTAGCAGACCAGCAGAAAGCACTATACAGATGCCTCAAGATCCCAAACTACAGCACAAGAAGTTCCATGAGCTCAACCAACCTAAGCTGAGAATCCATAATCATGCCTTGCATATTCTCATCCCACCTTTAGATATTCTTTTGCTGCTTTCTTCTTACACTTCCATTTCAAATTACTGCTCCTTTCCACTGTGACGTACTGTGTTTCATCAACTCCTTAAAGTACATTGGCAAAATATAAATCACAGGTAAATTTTCTTCGATATCTAATCCAAATTTTCCCTATAATAAATTAACTACTGTCTAATGCAATTAAGTGATTCATGCTTCATCTTATTGTAGTATAGAATTTCTGAGTTTAACTACGTTTATAACTGCTGTCCATCATCATCAAAAGAACTAAGTCAGTAGACCAATATAGTACATATATATGTCTCTATCTTATAAATTAGTCAGCTTTCAACTGAACTTCTTGAGTTTCTTTTGAAGAGTGGGACCTGTAATTATCGCAGAGTGTACTCTACTAATAAAATAAAAGTATTCTCGTGTTCTTTTGGGAAAACATAGGGGACGTGCAGGAAAATCACAGCACAATTGTGTCCTGTAATATTAGCTCATAAAGGTTTGTGACAAATGGCCCTCCAACAGCTGATCAGCAAAGAATCTGATACCAGCCTTCTGAATTTCTGGGCAACGTATCGATTTAACAAACAAAAATTCAGCAGAAGAAAAATGATTCAAGAAAAAACCCCTGTGATGAACACCAACGGAATACCATCTATTTTCTCTCTATTCCACATACATGGAATGCAAATATATCCAGCATTTTAAGTAAGTTTGCAAGCAATGCTTAAGAAAAATGCATTCCTCAAAACTAAAATGGATTTTATCATTACGAGCCTCTGAATTCACTTCATCCACATTTTGTACACTTACACACTCAATTTGTACACTCATTTGTTTTTAATGCCAACATATGAGAACTACTGTGATTGCCTGGAGATAGTACGATGACAAGAGGGGAAGTCACACTTTATAATAAATATAGATGCAGTGAAAGAAATAGCAAGTTTTTCAACCTATCTATCCTGCACATCTGACTCTACTGTTACTGTTTAATGAAATAAAATTTCCTATTTATTTACAATCAATTAGTACTACCTTTTTGATTTCACAGTAAAAAGAATTTCAGTGCATTCAGGCAGTCATTCCTATTCTCTGTAACTTCAGCAGCAAGAATAATATATGCATCATCTAATTTAACTGCAAATGACTCTTTTAGCATGAATTGTCTGTTTAAAGATAATGCACAGCAGAATTCTTAACTGCATCCCAGAAGTCATGCAGCACCAGGCAGATAAGATCACAGTGGTTACCAGGGGTAGCAAATGGGAAAAGCACTGCAGGAAATGAACTCTTGTCAATAATCTCAAGAGAGTGCTATATTTAGGTCAATTGTACCTGAAATCGTTTGGTGGGGTAATTGCTCTTTGGTACAGACTCTGCTCTCTGAGCCTGTCAGAGTGCTGGTAGGTCCTCTGGATTGAATTCACCAATTTTCTTCCAGACTCATTTTCTAAAAATAAAAACAAACAAACAAACAAAAAAACTTTAATGATGGACAGCAAGCTTACTAGCACACAGAAAATCACTCATGTTATTTTAGATTTTGAAAATATGTTTTCATTTAATCCATTTAATACAAAAACGTTTCAATATCCAACTGATTGCCTCCATCTTCTAGAACAGAAATTTATTCAATTATTCAGATTTTTTATTTGGCCCTCCAAAGACTTCCCAGATCTATTGAATATCTAAGGTGATTTAGAGTGCTTTTGCTGATCAGTTAATAGTCAATGCAAAATCAGAATTGTTACTAAATCTTATGATGCATCCCAGTGCAACATTATTCTAGCTTTAATTCAGGTTGAGTCCTCATCTGAAAATATGGACTATTGTTTAAAAATTTAAGATGGTTCATTCATGTGTACTGAGAGAAGTGATAAACTCAGTTTTAGGAATCCAATCTCATAAGACACACACTGACCTTTCGTATCAGTTACCTGGATTACCAGATCTAGCTAACAGAAAACAGCACCTACTCATTCTGTCTTATGATTTCTTAGAAGAAATATTTTGCTTTGATAGCACAAAGTCTCCAGCAGAAATATTCCTTCTTCACATTAAAAAGTAGGTATTAACCAGACAAATTTTAAAGTAAGGAAAAAGCTTCCTTTAGCAGCTATCCAGCATGCATTTACCTTCTACAGACAGATACAGCATCATATCTGCAGTCATTACTTAATGCTTGTGATTAGCATCTAATGTAATTAAAGAAAATGTCATGATACAACTATAGTGCTGAAGAATATACATGTAGTCTTTATTTTTTTAAAAAAATTACAAAGGCAAAAAGATACACCACTGAAAACTACAGTAGGTGCATCAGTTATTTTAGCTATTGTTTCTTGTGAAGAACTTCAAATTCAGAGATACTCATTAAACAGAGTAGATGGCAATAACAGACGAAGTGTTAATGGGGCAGCAGTGGAATGTGTCAGGAAAATGAAGAGACCCTGAGGGTCCATGAGCACCATGCTGTTTATGCTCAGCTAAATTCAGCAGCATTACCATAAATCCTCTAAAAGATACTGTACTCAATTCCTTATTTGCTATTTTTCAGGCAAGGAAATAATCTATGAGATCAGAAGATGGTACTATTTTCTATTAAACAAACTTTGCATGTAAATACACTAAATATTTACATGCACTACTATTACTTCTTTTTTTTTTTTTACCATTTATAAAAACAAAGAGAGGGTCTTTTAATCTTCAAAATAATGTGTGAATCTGTATGAAAATTTCTGAAATCATACACAGGAACAGAGCCTGTAAACAAAAGAATCATCATTTATCTCACAAAACTATTTTATAATTAAAGACTGAGTTTCAGTATTAATTTCTCAAATGCATAAATGGCTAAAGTAAAATTATGCGTAAACCAAATAACCTTTTACGAGAGTTCGAAATTCTTGATTTCTAGTTAGTTGGGGGGGATTTGGGTTTTTTGGAGGGGGGTTTGTTTGTTTGGGGGGTGTTTTTGTTTGTTTGATGTTTGTTTGTTTGTTGGGTGATGCCTTAAGTTTTAGTTTTCATGTTTTTCAGATTCTGTGCTGCCAAGGGGTGTAGTTCTGAGCTTCATATCAAGTGCTAGTGAGCTCTCTTCATAGAGTATGTAGACAATACAAATCCTTTTCCTGCTGAAGACCAGGGACAACAAACTTTCAGGCCCAAAAGCATAAACAACAGTAGAATGAAGAAGGAAAACAAAAAAGGATGGGACTTCATAACCTGGAGCTGTAATTGGACAATTAAACCTCAATATGCAAATGGACCAAAACTTATAAAAGTGTAAGACCTCGTGACCTCGTGATTTTGTGATAATTTTAAGTCCACCTTGGGTGTAGCCCTGGTTGGGCACTTGTCCTGCCCAAGGTGTACCCTAAAGGCCTTTCAGTAAGTATCTACTTTATTCTCTAGGTCAGCCTTCCCAAGGCATCATGGGTTTTTGGTTTGGTTTGATTTTTTTTTTTTTTCATTTTAACTTGGCATTCTGAGGGAGTAAATTAATCTTAGGAAGTACACATAAACTATTAATACCAAAAACACACTGGTTAAAAATAAGTTATATATGGTTATATATAACATATATGTTATATATGGTTATGCATGCATCTTTATGGTGACCTTATTGTGCCTTTGATCTTAGAACAAAATTTATCCAACATAAGGATAGGTGGATTTATTGTTAAGGAGAAAGCGGCTGCAATACGCTGTGTAACTTCAATTACAAACACAACTTCATGTAAGACATCATAATCTACAGATGAAATGTCCCAGCAAAATTGCAAAAGGCTCCATGGAGTCTCCTCCTGTCCCGGAGCAGCGCGGCGGGGCCGGGCTGCAGCACCACGGACAGCGGCCGCCGCCGGCTGCAGCAGCGACACTCACTGTGTGTGCTCCCCGTGTCCCAACACCCCGCTCAGTCTAAGACATGTCCAAAGACCAAAATAATGGGTGAGGTTTTTTCCAGTCTTCTCCCAATGCCATCATTTTGATGTCTACCTACAACTTTTAATTCTTGGAAACAATGAGAACTAAAGAACTAACAGATCTGAAAACTGGTTGTTGAAATACGTCAAGACAGACTTTGGGCTCTGACAGTGCTGGCTTACACTATGTGCTCTTGACCCTCCACTTCAAAGCCAAAGATCTGATATCCAAAAGCAGTCACACGTTTTTGGGGATGACCATTTTGCATATATAAATCTCCACATGGGGAATTCCATTCAGAGCCTGCCTCAATACCAAATACTTGGCAAATTCACGCACAGCCACAGGCAACTTGTTTGCCACTGAGAATACCGAAAATAAAGCCCCCATAGTTATCCATTCCTATTCTACAAATGATTACAGTGCTTTGTTTCAGGAACCAAAAAAACCCACTCCATTACCCTTGCAGAAGCTGAAATAGGGTACTTGTAAGATGCTGAAGTACAGATTCTCCTTACTGCTTAGCACCCAAGCAAAGAACATTTAAAAGACAGATTAACTGTCATGGGCTCTGAGATGCCCTAAGCGATGCACTTCGCAAATGAATGGCAAGAACACCTGGAATGGATACTTTATCCCTATAAGCAGTGGATATTTTAGTAGCAGACAAGAAAATTCTCACAATGAAGTTACATTCTGACTGATGCTGAGAACGAGCAATTCCCAAAAAGGTTATGAAGAGCGCCCAGTTCTTATTATCTGTGAAGATGCAGGAAAAAACCTGAACCATTAAAATAAAATCACAAGAAAGCATCCAGCTCTCATGCAAATACTGCTTGCCTTTGAGAGATTATGTACTTCCTTTCGTGTATTTCAACACTGGTGGTCACTTGAGTTATTTCTAGCAATAATTTGCTTCAGTGTTTTTGGGGTTTTTTTTCAGGCAAGATGAAATAGTTACAATTACTTCAAATACTCTGGGAGGGTTTTAAAAAATTATTTAAGTATTTTCTCTCATATTAGGATTTATGAGGTTATTTGTGATTATCAACAGATTTGGGCAAATACAGTTTGCATGCATTTACAAGCACTAAAGTCATGCTTCTGATGATTCAGTAAAGTATAAATAAAAATACATGGGCCTAGTCCCACTACTGATGACATTAGACAGACATCTGTCTCATCTTTCAGTGGAAATAACACCATAACCAAACCTCTAGAACAAGCATTAAATCAAAGATCAAGAAATATAGCTACAAAAAATTAAATAAAAAAAATAAGTGAATAGCAAATAAAGTATTTTCCAGTCAGAATATGAAGTTTTAAATCATCTGCGAACACAAAGAACTTACAGTGAAAAAATGTTTTCCCTATCATTATGTTTGGTGTATTACTTTCTTCAATCAACACCACACTTCGAACTACAAAATATAAGCACTCGTGAGATTTTACATTAACTTCCATGTAGATCCACCAATAGACAGTGCCAACCCTACTTTGAAATAAATGTTTCCTAAACTTATAAAACTCCATCTATGTATGATTAAGAAAAAGTGATCCAGTACAAAAAACAGGAGCATGAATGCCCTTCTCTGATGAAGAAGATATCCAAAGCTGACATTTGGTGCTCTTGGAAAATTTATGAATACCATAATTGAAAACAGACAGTCGATGAGCATCCTTGTTAATACTGAATGCCATGTTTCTTATGTGTAGCTTGGTTAGGATTTATAGTTCAAAGGATCAGTTGCTGCCAAACAAGGATTTAAAACCAATGAGGAAAATACACAACTGACACTGAGGGGACCTTTTTGGAAAGGCTATGTTCATCCCTCACATGGCAGATAAACAGTTATCTCCTGTCTGAAGCCCGCTGGAGAAAGTGTAAAACAGTGCACTAATACCTGAGTGAAAAAACAGGGGGCTCTCCTGCCTGCAGAAGGTAATGAGGATGGTGAAAACACAAAGTGTTTGCAGTGGAACTGCCTCTTGCAGTAAACAGCGTGTTCACTTCCAGGACAATATGGAATTTGAAAATTGCCATTAAGTAAGAGGATGGCACACAAGGCTGCACTTTAAAACTCTACTACAAAGCAAATAATGTTAGGAGAAAGGCTATTACATTAAGTGCTGTTGATCTGAAGGCATTTCCAAGGTCAACCTTTGGGTGTGCAGACGCACCTTCTCAAAACAATGTTACCCAGAGAGCCAGAGGAGAATAAAATCAGGGGGCAAGCAATCAAAACAACTTGCCAATAATTAAATTAAATGTAGGGTAGAGAACTGATTTGCCTTTCCATATCTTTCCTGCTGTTTTCTGAAGCCAGTTGGAGGCAGTGATGGCATCTTAAGGAAAAAAACCACAAACTAGAAAAATAGAATTGTATAACAAGTATTATCCTACAGATTATAGACCTACACACTGCAGACTATGAACTATATACAGCAAGAGTTATTAGCAGATTTAGTTTTATCCTCCTTCACCAACAACTATTGGAGAAGAGTTCTATGACCAGCAAATGCAGCAAAGCATTGTGTGACAGATTTTGGGCAGGGCTATTTCCACAGTATATTGTGCATCAATGTCAGACCTATCTAATGACTACAGATGAAAGCACCAAGCATCTACTGACCCTTCTGTGGGCAAAGGCCTATTTCTGCCATCTTGCTACAAGTTAAATTTTTATTCTCTCTCCTTTAATCCTTAACTGAAATCACTTAGCAGCAAGATCATCTTTTGAACAATAAAGTAAAAGTGCAATACTGTAACATAAAGAAGCACAGAATTAGCCTTTTCAGTACACCAAAATGAAAGAGACAGAGCCTGGTCCAGAAAACTGTATTTGCACATTGGATCCATTTCCAGTGTCTCAGTTCAATGGTGATTTAAAAGGTTCTATGTTGTACCTGAGCCATGTTTAAAAAAAATTGACACATCTTTTAAGCCTAATGAGCAAAAATGTAGATACATTAAAGAGTCTGATCAGTATACAGCTACTAATCTTTATCTTCCAGCAATTCCCAGAAAAATGAAAACAATGGGCAAGGAGGAAGGGCACACAGAAACCTTACTCCTATTTTGCCATATCAAACAAGCTTGATCGAGCAGTGGTATTTTTATACATCACTCTGCTGAAATCTGCTTTACCATCGTCAGGACAGAAAAGAAACATGCATGGGGAGATTCTCTCACTGTCATACTCTGTCACCCCAACAGCTGTCACTTGGAAGCTGCAAGTTCTTATGTCCCTTGGCCAGTCCAAATTGATGTATCCCAACTGAGTCCTCTCTATAATAGTAATTTATATGAAAATACTTAATATTACAATTCTCAGAAGCAACAGATAAACTATGTGCAACTGAATTAAATGTAAAAAGAAATCTGTGTTAGTGCTGTACTGATTTTTGTAGCAAATATGTAAGAAATGCTCTTCTCACCGTATTTGTAGCACATCATATAAACTAATGCTAAAACACCATTCTGGACTTGAAAATTACCATTGTGTATACTCAGTTGCAACGATTTACATCACAGAAAGTACTGTTGTGAATGAACTTACTGGTGCTTTGTACAGTACTCACAAAGAATTGCCTGAAATGGAAATAATTCATATTTTAGTGACATTTGACAAAAAATAGAAGTCAAAATAATGTTTAGAAACTGGCCTATACTTAGGATTATAGTTACAGGATGATACATCCTGAAAGGAAAAACAGTATTTACTGCTAGTTATTCATTGCCCTTCAATTACTTTGTTGTTATAAATATTGACTAATCAAAGACTAAAACTATACATGACTATTCACACACTAAGAGTAATTGTTCTTAAATGTAAACAGAAAGGATAACTTTCCTGTAAGGCTGACATTTGTCTGCATAAACAACTGGAAAACACTGGAGAAAAATTAATATGTTACTACTGATCAAATTTTTTTGCAAATTATTTGTGAACAGATTAGAGCACTAAATTAATCCTAAAATGCATTTATAGTCAAATCTAACCATGGATATTACTCTTGCATGTTAAAGCAATTTATGGTTTCAGACTATCTCTCAGATGACCTTAGCTCAGAAACCCTCTCCTCTTTCCCCCTTACATTCACTAGTACTGTCAGATAAGAGAACAATAACAGCTATCACTAATTAAAGCAGTGCCTCATGCAAAGGTGGGGTATTCCACTGGAGACAGACAAGGCAACAGTTACAGAACATAAACACAACATAGAACCTCCAGTAGTAAACAGTCAAGAAATCAGAATATGCTTATGAACAAATACATTAAGAGGACAAAGCCTTGGTGTCCTCTGATGCTGGTATAGGAGACTTCACATGGGTCATGGAATATTCGCAGGGCAAGTTCCTACAACAGACTGACTCCCAATAGTGTCAAAAGCAGAAAACTAAGGTCAGCAGATCTATCAGCTACAGTGGGAACTGCATATCGAAGAGCTGTACTAGCATATTAGTAGAGTGAATATAAAGCATTCATGAATGGAAGAGTAATCTGTACATGCAGATACACCACCAGGTGTACAACTTGTTCCCAAAGACACAAAAACTGTATCATTATAGAGATATATTTAGAATTCATTTTTTAATACAGTACAGCATGTTTTACCCCTGTACTGGTAAATTTGTATTGAAAGAGAAATCAAAAATGCTTGACTAGCCAGTAGACCAGGTGTTGAATAAATAATTTATTGATTAACAGATATTGCAACATAAGACAAGATAAAATTCTATTTAGATGCAAAAGTATTTTACAGGGGTAACAAATAGAGGTGTTAGCTTAAAAGACAATGTAAGAAAAAACACAGGAATCCTAACATTTATAAATGGCAGGAGGAAACTTCTGCCTTTCAGTCATCTCCCCTGAATTACAGAACTTCTCACACTCATTGTATTATCCAAGAACTTAAGGTTTCTCAGTGGAAACAAGCAATTGTTGATAATTGTGCTGGATGGAAAACCATAAAACAGGAGAACAGTATGTATAACAGTATGTTAACATACTGTGTGGTGCCAGAGGAAACAATGGCTTTTGCAATGGGCACAGAGCATGCAGATCAGGTAAGAAACTCTTCCTGTTGCGGTGTACATTTTGAGTTTTCCAATAATTCTGTATGTTTTTGTTATTNGCATCTTCCCTTTGCAGCAAAACTGTTTAAGATTTATAGAAAGAGACAGTGAAACAGAAAAGTATCTTAAAATAGTCCATGGTCTCATGCAATAGGCTGAGCCATGGGTGAGCCACAGTCAGCTCCCTGTCACATTCCAAGAGGTCATCTCACAATGAGTCTGAAAATCAAGCATGAGAAGGGGACCTCTCTCCCCTAGGTGTGAAGGATAGAAGGGAATGCAAGAGACATGAGAAATTAAGAGTCAGTGCTGAGATACTGAAGTCCTCATCTGCATTTCCAAGCAAACGACACAGAGCAAAGCAAAGAGACAAGCCAAGAGAGATAGGGGAAAGGGAACAAGATGTCTCATGGATAGGTCACCGAGGAAAGGGGAGAAGTTGGAGGAAAATATGGCAGAAAAGCATAAATGGGTGTCAGAGAAAATTAAATAAGATCTTAACATTCTTGCTGAGAAAGATAATGAGATGTGTAAAAAATGAAAATTAAAATGGGGTAAGAGAATGATTTATTAAAATAAGCTGAAGCTTTTCAAGTTCAGAGGTAGTGGCAAGAAGGCCATAAGAGTATCAGTTTAACATTTTCTGTGACTTGCAATATTTTAACTTCTACATTAAACCATTAAGGTGATTCTTAGCTTTACAGCTGCTGTGTTAGACGGCAGTGTTATCCAAAAACAGTCTGCATAATATTTGATCACCCTCCTCAATATATCCCAGACCACCACCATAATTAAGAGAATGGTATCAGGCAGCTTTTTCTCTTCACTCAGCAAGGTTCAAAAGCTGTTCACTGCCATATTTCACTGCTCTAGTCCACTGACTATTGTATCCATTTCTTTCTTCAGAGTTTATTGTTTTGCAACAGATTTGAAAAATAGTTAGGAATCTCCAGGGTTTTCTCACCATGTTCTTCTTTGATCCAGGTCTCACTCCCACAAAGGAAACAATTTTCTACATCAAGGTCCTGACTAAGGACACAGGGGTTGAAAACCTGCCCTTTTTCTACCAAAAGTCCAAGGCAGGTATGGGTTGTTTTGGTACAGACAATGTGAAATCTAACAGTCAGTTCCTTTCTTGGGGCTGAGTTGCCACTCAAATCACAATACAAGAGTGGGATTGTTGGAAGAGGAACAAACGAGCAGAACTGCACCTCAAAAGGTTGCCATAATGGACATGAGGGGTCCCTAACATTCCTGCAGGAGGAATATCAGCTAGGGCTCAGGTATCTGGCTGCATCTCAGCTTTCCAGTAACAATGATGAGATGAAACAATGAACTACAGACTTCTATAGTTCACATCCTTAAACCTTGGTTATTTTCATGGTTTCAAAGGACAAGAAGTGGCTCTCTGAAACCGAAATTCTCAAAAGATTTACATGTCCAAGAACTTCTGAGGTTCTGAACCTGAATGTTTTAAGTGATTCCCTAAGAAACACTTGAGATTAGGAGAAGCATTTAACACCGGTACTCAAAGTATATTAGGAAATCTCTTACATATGATTAAAACCAAGATGTATTTACAACAGGTTTCATCTTGTTCACATTTAAGACTACAAAAACCTCCTATTTTTAGCAAACAATGGCAGTATAACATCCATGAATTTAGGTAAGACACTTAGAAAGTCTCCCCTTGTGCTACCCAACTACTTGAGGAGTATAACATAAATTTTAAAACTGTCAGCAGTTTAGATTTATCATCCTCTTGTTGCCATTCTTAGTGTTGATATAGAGGTCTAGTACTGAAATGAGGATAAGTTAGGCCCTAAAACAACTGTTTAACATCATCAGCTTAGACCTCTTAGACTTTTTTTTTCTGTGTATTTTAAATAATCATCACTACTCTGGATCAAACATTTATTGCAGAAACTCAAAGGACTTCTCACCCAACTTGTCCTAGTGGTTAATCAATAAACCTAATTTAAAAAAACTGCAACCTTCAATTATTCAATTGCTCAGGACTTTCAGTAATACAAATTGCAAGGAGGAAAGACTCTCAACTTGCCATGATGGAGAAGCCCCAAGAATTATTAAAACCTAAGTGCAGATAGTTTGGCTTGCCAGGCAGACAGCAGCGTAACAGTACATCTGAGTCACAGCAGTCATGCATCCTCACGTGCAAAGTCAGTGACAGCCCAAGCAGCTGTGATTGAAAAATGTCAACAGGATTCCAAAAATGTTTGTGTTGGTTCAGGTTCAGGGGAAAGTACAAGCACAGCAACAACTGACAGGTATTCACCCCAGTGTGCTTGTGTTGCAAGGGCATGGAGAAGCACCAGGGGCTCAGAAACCAACATGGTCAATATGAGACAGGCACAAACTGTCAGATGGAGAGGAAAATGCACAAGTACTAAGGCAGAGGGAAGAAAAGATTATGCATATCATGGCATATGTTACCTATAATGCAAAATTTCAGTATGCAATTCTTATTTACAACACACAAAACACCCTTCATTGAAATATGTGAACTTGTCAATACAAAAGTCATTAACGTTTTCTTTCTAAAGAACTGATTTATAAATGACAGAGTATATTTCCATTGTGGAAGCCTTTTTATTTAGAAAATTATTTAAAATGTACATTCATTTTCGTTTAAAATAAACAAAATATGTTGCAATGCAAAAAGGTTGGGAAAATAAGAGGATTTAAAAAAAACCAAGCACACATTGCTGTCAATAAATATCATGAGACATCTGAAAATTTTTAAATAGTTGAAAGGTTAAGGAAATGTAAAAATATGAATGGAAATGAGAAAACCATTTTCCATCTACTTTCCCAAGCAAACAAAAAATTACAAGAAAACATGCAAAAAATTGCATTAACAAACTTCAGTAACTTCACTTAATCACAAAATCTAGTCATGAATAGGCTGCTACCATAAGGTAAGACAGGTTGCAGACAGTCCTTTATGTAAAAGCAAATGTCAAAAGAAAAGCTCTGATATTTAGTTGTGGGCTCCCACTTTTCACATAGGCATTTCCTAAATCCATGTTTGATGAGCTTCTCCAGCTACAAATTCTGTAAATTCCCTCTGGAGCAGTGCAGAGTGTGCTTCATGAAAATGTCATCTGCCAGCACTGCAATTACTCACACTCCAGCAATCATGTGCACAATGCAGAATGGGTCGAATTCAGGTGAGAACGAGAACCAGCAATCAAGCCTCTGGAATTGAGAACAAAGCCATTTTCTTTCATTTGCCATCAACACAACCATCAAGGCCTTAATTACAAGGCAAGTGTCAAGCCTGGCTGCTGAAAGGCTTATTATTATACAGCTCAGCTTCAAATCAGTTTTGTATTGATGAACTGCAAAAATGAGGAAGACAGCTTAGCCCCACAAGAAACGAAACAGGGACTAACTGATTATGTGATTGGCAGGGAAAAATAAGGACATATAAAAATACATTTTTAGATAGCAAAAGAGTGAACAGTACACCTAAAATCTTTCTATAAACCTATTTTCTAACTCAATAGCAGATCTGGATGATCCAATAATTCAGAAGACACCTTCTTTAGTTGAGATCATTGTATTATCCACAAAAGACACTGCAGAAAGTCTCTCTTTAGGTCACGCATTCTGTTTTTCAGACATTTGCATTTCTGTTTTTCTGTGAGTGTTCTTGTTGTCCCTCTTATATCTAATTGCTTGTCTTTACCTTGAACACAGGTATATTAAGAGAACTGTACATGCATTCACAAGCCCTCGCCCAACAATTATCTATTCACATTAGATTAGTTGTCTCCATATTGAACAGCAGATGAGAAATCGTCATTTAGTTAGCAACAGGATTTATATATGTTGATTCAATTGAGTTATCAGTAAGTACCACACTGTAACCATGAGGCAAATGTCCCCTCTTTTACCATTTATTATATAAGACTTTTAAGCATGAATAGTAATCACCAAACTGTTAGGAGGAGGTCTGGATTTGGAACTGACTGTTGATACAATATTACAGTTATGGTAAGTGTTAAACCTTGTTTTGCCTTTTGATTTTTAAACACATATTTTGACTTAGCTTCTGCATGTCTTATGTTACTAGAGAAACATGTAATAGCTCTTGGTCTGCCATTTTTATATGTAAAATGAATATGCACATGTATAGCAGATAGAAGACCACTTAGTTCAGTGAGCATTCTACCATCAGTTTTAAGCATTTTACCTGAAACAGTGACCATCCATACACAGCTCTTTCTTTACCCACTGCCCAATCCAGAAGATATACAACATACATTTTTTCCCTTGCAACCAATATCCTGAAAATTTCAATGGCTCATGCTTCAGCAAGATATTAAATCTGAAATCAATGAAATGTGAAAATAAACATTAGCACAAAAGAAGATAAAGGGACACAACAGTAGCAGACACATCTCATTTTTCATTCACTTTCATTGGTTATAAGCTGGATTTGTTTCCATTGGATATGTAGATATATACGATAAATACAAAATTAAATACTAAAACGTTAGGAAATAATAGAACAATTTACCTGCTGAAAAACTTATGATTTTGGAAATATAAAGAAAAAAATAAAAATAAAAATAAAAAACCGAAAAACCCCAACCAACTAAAAACCAAACCAAAACAAAAAACCAACAAAACAACAGCTTAAAAACTGATGATGATTTTTGGTTTTAAGAGGGAAAAAAGCAGTCAGGCTTCCACGCCATTTATTTGAAACATACTCAGATAGTTTCAATAGAGTTTAGGAAATTTTACCGTATCTGTATCTATCTGCACGTTTCGAGATCTAAGTAATTTTTAACAATTTTTTTCCATTTCCATTGAAAGACAAAGTACTAAACAGATAATTCCCATTCTGCCATTAAAATGATCTAGATACAGGAATAGTGTAGACAACACATAAAAGCTTTATTACTTTCAATTTTCTTCAGCATTAGTTTTATCATTTGTAGTTATATAACTTCTTCCTTCCAAGGAATTTTAGAAGTCCACCTGATTAATTTCTATCAAGCACCATCCATTTCATTTAGAAAGAGGTCTTTGCCTCTTCTGATTAATTTCAGGTTCTAAATCAAAAGATATATTTTTGTACCACAAATATGCATACAAGTATTATCTTACATAGAAATAGCTGACAGAACAATGCTATACTTCTTCAGCGTCAAAAAAGTAAAATAAGGAAACTTTTAGACTTATATGTTATTGAGTGAACCTGAACACAGAGAACAGCCAAATACCAAGGACTGTCTGTGTCACACAATGTGCTGAAAGAATATGAAATGTACCTAAGTAGAAGGATTACTGAAAAATGTCATCCACACATATTGTTAAAGAACCCCATGCTGGCGTATCCACATCAGAAGATTGATGCATTACATTTGAAATCTAAAAGTGAAAAACATTTAGGGAATTGTTAGAGGAAGTAGTGGTAAGTATGTGGAAAACATCGAGGTTTCAAAAGAGTAAGAAAAACGGAACTGGTACCAATGGCCTATCTGAAGTTTACTGGCATAGTTTGATGTTCTTGATGTGGTTAGTCTGCAATATCTGAAATCCTTGGCAGGCAAAAGGTACTTCCATAACAGCATTTGTTGAAAAGAGAGTTTTGTCATACGCTCTGTATACTCAGACACCCAGATACCCTATCACAAAACTGAACAGGTTCTAAGAATAAAATGAAAAGTAAAACAGATACTGGTGACAGACCATTCTGTGGAACCCACCTCTTAATGTCCTTTCAAAGCAAACAATTCTTCTAATAATATAGATTATTTACAGAAATAAGTCAGTATTTTTCTAAAGTAAACCGTTTAAGAAAGTGAATTAAAATTTTCAGATGTTCATTTTCAAATGAACTTAAAGCCTTACAAAAAGCACAATAGAATATATCCGTACACTAAACTGTAGTGATTTCAGAAATATTCCTGTCTTGAGAGAGTAAAAAGAGAGGATAGTAAGAAAATAAAGGAGCGACATAAAATATTAATATAATGGCATAACTGACATTCTTACATATTCACTATCACATGCCTTGCTTTTCTGTACAGGTGTGCCTCCTCATTTCAGAGCTCCTGTTTGTTCCCTCTTTATCCTCAGCAAGGAAGAACAGCATTTTCTTCAGCAGCAATAGAATTCTACTCTGTACATATGTTGGAAGAATTACATGAGACAACTACTTGCTTGAAGTTCATTTATAAATGTATTTGTAGTCCATGCAATTTAGAGGGTTCTTCACATGTTTGCAGTTAAGCAATTGCCTAAGAACCTTGATAGAGTGACAGAACAAGTGCAAGACCCAAACTACTACCTTCTGAACTCTGCCAGTACAATACTGGTTATCTCTGATATCCAACACACAAAACATTCTTTCAAATAACATTACCTCGTAAAAAAAATAATTAAATGCCTTTGAAGGTATGTAAGCAGAAGCAATTCTCCACCTAAACATTACAGTGAACAAAAACAAACAAAATAAACAAACTCAAACTTCTTTTAACAAAAATTTAGTACCCTTCGTATGAATCAATTTAATTTTAAACATAGAAGTAAACAGGCATACTTGGGGTAGGAAGGGAAACCTTCTCTGTGTAATTTGAAGATACTACCTACAAAAAATCCAATGGAATCCTACTTGCCCACATTAAAATTGCCACTATGGCAGGAAAAAAGAATGTTTACATTGAAAAGGACAGTTGCTGTTCTAAAAATAATTTTCATGTATGTGTTGTTTACAATCATTGCAACAGTGTATCCCTACAGTTAGGACTGCACCAATATCCGCTTGGCAGGCAGCGGGAAATCATACTGAATACTGAGGAATTGCAAGCCAACACCTCTCATGAGCAAACGTTTGCATAAACCTGTGTGAGCTATTGACATTTCTAAACTTGAGTTTTATCATCTAATGTACCTGAATTAAAAAAAACTTACCAGTTGTTAAATTTACACAGGAAGTCACAAGGAAAAAAAAAGAAAAACAATATTAACATTCTTAATTGTTTCTAAATTTTTCAAGAATCTACAAGATACACTCTCACCTCATGATACCTTCAATTATATAATTTTATAGCTAGACAACAAGAATTTGAAAATCTGCAAAGGCTGAAAAACTCTCAATGATCATTATTTGTGACCTTCAATAGTGGAAGATAATGCAAACTGAATACTTATCCATAGCTTTATATGGACATAAAGTAACCATTGCCCCTTATGCTGTCTGAAATCAATATTGGCCAGTTTCCCAGCTTTCCAAATTTGTTACTTCATAGTTTACTATCATCTACTGACATTGCACATATCTTTCTTCTTTGTTAAATCATTCTCTTGACTCAGAGATCTGCATAAATAGAGCTGCACAGAAAAAAAAAAGTGTGTGAGTTCATGCAAAGTGCAACATAGAGGTTCATGTTTCTCTACACTACCAAGTAAAAAAAAATGGGTAAGTTTCAGGCTTTGTTTCTGATGAAAATGTCTTTCTCAGACTTCCAATTAAGATTATTGGAGGTAGAATCACTGTTATGCTAATCTAAGGCATTTAATTTCATATTAATTCCAGCTATACTCATGCATTTTCATCTTTGTACATTCTTTTCCCACTGATTTATTTCAGGGATATACATACTTGCATCTTTGTTTCTACAGAAAGTGACATGCTGTTAATTGTAAAAGTATTCTCATTGTAAAGCTACCTCTTACAATAGAGTCCATCCATTGCTCAACCTTTTATTCTTCATCCTCTACAAGGTACAGAAAGATGTGGATGGAAAAATTAATAAAAAGATAATTGGTTTTGACATCTTTATGATCACAGCATTATTAATAGTGTGGCCAGCAGGAGCAGGGAGGTCATTCTTCCCCTGTACTGGGCACTGGTGAGGCCACACCTCGAGTGCTGTGTCCAGNTGTGATTTCTTGAATAGAAAAAACCCACAATTTATTTTTAGGAAAGTCAAACTTGGGGTAAATCCAATGGACTTAGGAATTTCTGGACTTCTTGTCTCTGAAAGCTTCTTTTTCCTTGATCTTTCCTGTTTGATCCCTGGCTTTGTCAAGTTGCACTGTTCCAGAACAATGGCAGTTTTGACACCATGTGACTAGAGATAGGAGAGACGACATACAGTTCAAATTGCACATTAGCAGTGAAGTCAGGAACTGGCACCACAAGTGAGCTTTCAGAGTAGAAGGCAATGGTACAGGAAGGGTGCCCATAGCAGGCCTCACCAGAAGGGTCCTGCTCTCTCTGTATAGTGTAGTCTTTCAATTACACACAGCATAATCCCCAAAGACAGAAAGTTTTGGTAATCCATTATGAACATAATGGACATAACTGGTCTAATCTCTACCCAAGAAGAGGTGTCAGAAGGATGAACATTTTCCAATCAGCAAAGAAACACATTTTCATTACTTAAAGAACAAAATTTCGTGAAAATTGAATACAGCTAGATTGTTTTTAGGGATAGGAAGCAGGTACCTTCACCCCACAGGAATTATCACTACTCTCTGTCTTTACCATGGCAAATTCAACTTCGTTGTTCTTCATGCAATTGCAAATGTTTGCTAGCAGGATTGACAAATGACAAAGTCTCTTATGAGCTACACTGACCAGTATGTTCTATGGAGGCACTCTGATGGCTCTTGTTAAATGAGGTACCACCATACACTACAACATGAGTTATTGCTAAGAAGACTGGTAGAGGAGTCTAGTACATGATGAAGAGCACAGACATTAATGAACTATGAATTTCTATGCAATAGCTTGATAGATGAGGCAGATTAGCCTCTGACCAATTCAAAGGTATTCTGATTTGGAAACACTTTTTTCTTTGACTTGTTCAATATAAATAGCAATTTCTATCATAAAACTTACAAGTTGCAAGAGCAATTCTTGTAAGTCGTTTCAGTGGTATTAAGTGGTATCTATACAAAAATGAGATATATGCCTCCTTTTGGACAGTGGATATCAGTCCAAGAAGCCTTCTGAAGATACTAGTAGAGAAGAAACACAAAACAAGAAAAGTAGCACCAGTTGTGAACTGTCTGGAACAATAGCAGTAGATGTTTTAGTCAGGACCACTACCAATGCAACAAACGTTTCTGGCCTATGTCAAGGGTTTACACAGTCACAGATCAAACTGTATAAAAAAATATGCATTTGGTAATTTACTCCTTCCAAAATCCCAATTTAGCAATTTCATCAATTCACTTCCTCTGACTAAATCAGAGGTAATAACTTAGTACTTCTTTGCCTACTGTGATATGACATCATTCATCACACTACCAGCCTAGGACACGAATACCTGCTGGAATGACGTGTCAGAGTAATCTTCAATGTTCTAATACCACACCCTATAGCAGAAACTTTAGGATGTGAAAGCTCTGAGAACAATCTCAAATCCACTGTGACTCCCTGCAGGCCACAGGGAATCTCTTTCTTTTCTTTTTTTTCTAAGCAGAGACAGACAATTTCACTAAGAGATATATTTATGAAATTCTCTAATACCAACATTTCCTTTAATATTTCCTTCTTTTCACAAGCTCATTTTTTACAGGATCAGAAAATCAGTTACTCAGGCTTAAAGAGACCTCTGTTTTCTACTCAGGGTCAATACTGAAGCCAGACAAGGTTGCTCAGGGACTTTTGTCAGCTGAGTCTTGAAAACCTTCAAGGATAAACATCTACGGCTTTGAAGGGCAACCTGAACCAGCTCTGGTTTCCCCTGTTCATTCTTCTAACATTTTGTACCCACAAAGCTGAGACATGCTTGATCAGCCTGTGATCAAGACTTTGTTTGCCCACTTCAAAAAAGACTTCATGTTTGGGCTTTTTAATATCTAGATTCAAACAATTAATTTCCCATTAAAATCAGGATTCCATAGCAATACAGAGACAATATAGTTGTAATACACAACTGCCACAATATATTACCTTTGTTTGTTGGGAGAGGTCTTTTCCAACTCAAATGGTTCAACAGTGCTATGATATTTTGAGGAATACAAGTAACTGGAACTTCTTGAACCAGCTAGACAACAAAATCAAGAGTAAGGGAATGAGGTAACTTAATTTATAGCACTCTTATTAAACTTTTACTTCTGACTTGATTTAACAGAAAGAAAACATACAGTAGTACTGAAAAGACACTGAACTGACTTCAATTACCTGATTATTATTATTATTATTATTACTATTACTATTAGAATTTCAAGGTCTCCCGTCAGGGTGCAATGTTATTTTACTGCCCGCACTATCAAAACTGATTAAATCTATCATAATATGTATCTATCAATGGAATAGATTGTTCAGAAATTATAAAAGGGTCAACTCGTTCATCTGATTCAGTTTCTTTTACAGTCAATGAAAAGGTATCATGAAAGATGACTCAGAAACTGCAGCAGATACTAACATAAGAGAAAAATCTTACTCCAGACTGCAAACTGGATGGAGTCCACCAAAGCAGAGCCAGAATTTTCACAAAAATATTGTTTTCCAGGCTGGTTTTTTTTTTTTTAAACCTCAGGTAGGTTTAAGTTTTCAGTTGTTACTAGTAAATCTATGAAAACTAGTATGTTTGAAAATACAAAGTGGCTTCTGTGGAGTAGTCATAAACATCCTGGAAAGTCTGTTACACTCCTGTTCTGGCTGTTACATTTCCTTTCTAGAATGGGTTTTAGAATAACTCACTGGGGCATAGGGCTGCTGTGTTGGAGAGGAGGATTACAGCAAACCACCCACAGTTCAAGGCTTTTATAAGCATTCGGATTTTCTGCATCTCAGGTAGCTTCTGAATGCATTTTGAAATGTTGTTAAGTGCTTCTCTGACCACTCACAAGCCAAGCAAAATAACCCTTGCTCATCTTCACAAGGAAAAAAATATGAAACTAGATTTGGTAAAAAAAAAATTAATTAGATGATCCAATTGAAAATTAAGACCCTTATGTTTGAGAAAACAACTCAACATAGTAATTTGCAATTGCAGGTAGCAAATTCTCTTAGCCAAATCACACATTTTCTTGTCCAAATGGCATGTCCATTTGCAAATTTTATAGTTAAAAAGTATCCAAGCCTTTTACTGGTTGTATGTTAGTCCCCTGCTCAGGGTTGACCTTACTCAACTCTGGAACATGCCTTCAGTCAAATCAGTGCCACTGACTGCTAATGAGGAAATGTGCTCAGTCCTAAGCAAAGCCCACCCAATGTAGAATTTACCTGCACCTGCAGCTGGCTATACCAATAAAGGGTAAAATCCCACTATCTTTACCTGGACTATAGCAACTTATGTGGAAGTTACACCAGAACACGGATGGCAAGAGCCCTCCTAAGATGAGACACTGGCTTGGTTTAGTTTTAGTTGATTTCAACTGGTGAGGTATTATGTTAATAAAAATGAAAAAATATAAAAAGAAAGAAATCTAGCCTTTGCTTTTTACCTCCAAGCCCAACAAAAGAAAGTCAAATACTCTATGTTTTCTTTTTAAAGTATGTATTCAGTTTCAGGCCAGCCAGTTTTTATATGTGAATACAGGTATATGGACATGCTTCCTACTTTTGCTCAAAAACCTAGAAATAAACAGCAAGTTTAACAGCAATTTAAATGTATGCCTTTAAATAAAGCAAAACTGCAGGCTTCTTTTTTGAGGGGGATTTGCTCTTTAATAACTAGCAGGTAGAATCTGACTTAAAACCAGACACAACTTATTTTTAATTACCATAACCTCAGAAAAGCTATTTTCCTTTGTGTCCAACCCAGCAGCACAGTGAAAGTTCCCATTCCAACCTGACACACAGGCCACCACAGAGCCCAGATGCAAAGCTGCTGAAAACAGTCATCCAACAGCAGCATCTGGCCCCTTAGAGGGCTCTACAGGTAGTGAAGCTGACAACTCTGGAATTGCCCATGGGTCTATCACATAGTTAGGCTGCTAGCTGAGTTGACTTATTCTACTCAGTGCCATTTTTCTTTGACTTACCTTTGATCCTGAGATATTTGCATATCATTATGTGCCTGAGAAAAATTCTTCTGTAAATCTCTTATGAGCCCTGTGTGTTTGTGCTTTCTTAAAGTATGAGGTGATACCACACAAAGAGAGAGTCATGATGTGCATTACTTGAGACGCTGGCACGAGATAACCTCTCCCACCACTTACATAAAATACCCGGCGTTGGTACAAACTGATACGTGATACTCTGGGAAACCACGCAAGATCTAAAAGCAGCCCTACAAATGACACAAGGCAGAACTGCAGGTACCTTTCAATCTGCATATTTAATGTGTCAGTCTCCCAAGATGGCTGACTTTACTCTTCCTCTCCATCCTGACTACCATAGTCATTAGCAGAGGTCTACAGCACAGCCAAATCCCAAAGAGTCAGAGAGCTGGCACTCCAGGAGGATGGCAGGAGGGGATGAGAGCAAAGAAGAGAAAGGCTACAAGCTAGCCAGTATAGTAGGAACAGGGACTGGGGCAAAAATGAAAGAGTCCAAATGCTGGTGAAATAATTTCAAGGGGCATTATTGACAAGCCCAGCTCCTAGGAATTCATCTAGCCTCCAAAAACCATTCATCCCTAAGTAGGGGGCAGCATATATTACCTTTAAGAAAAATGTGTATTGTTGTTTCTAGACTCCCTACTTCTTTCCTGAACATTACTTGTCCCTAAGGATCTTCTACTACAATTTCATCACAATGAAGAAGTGACCCTCTTTTTCTTCCTTAAATATGTCTGTTCCCAAGTTTCAGATGATAGCATCTCTACAGTATTTTTTACTGTGAAGTTTCCTTTCATTTTTTAATGCCAAAAGATGTAACATAACTCAGAAAATCAAATCTAATTCTTCTTAAATATGGAATTAATTACCCCTAAAAAAACAAGGGTTTTTTGATTTTTAAACTGTTTAGGCAAATAAAAGATTATGGTATACACTACAAATTCTAGAGCATGTTCAAAATGAGATCTTTCCCAGATTCTCCTATTCAGCAGCACTGAAGCTGGCCCCAGGACAGACCCAACAAAACCATAACCAGTTTAACTAAATCTGATGGCAATTCACAAATCATAAAGTGCCTCCCTTCTAATAACTCTAAAGCAAATGTTGGGCTCACTGAACTTTGGCCACGCGGAGATAATGATATACTACACCTGTATCAGAATAAATCCTGTTGTGTATGTGAATACACAGATTTCCACTGCAAGACAGACTAAAAACTGGTAATTGCAGGGTTCACCTTGTACAAGCTGCCAAAACCTTGATTCAACACCTAGTGCAGCGTTTTCAGACACTACACTAGCTCCTCTGCCATGAGTCCGAGCCAAAGGAAAGCAGGAGCCTGTTGTTCCTGGGGCCCTTATGAGTTTTGCCTTTTGTCACAGCCTGATGGGGATACTGAAAGGTAGTACAAAGTAAAAATTCATGCTTGTATATGTGGTGTGGGACATAGAATAACAGTGATTGACCTGCTTCCTTATTTGGACTAAGTATTAATTGTTCAGAAAAATGTGGGCCAGATCAGAACAAAGATTAGAACAAAGGTAAAGAGATGGTTATAATCACTTTCAAGCAATCCTCAAATTTGCTTTGCTCTTCTTGGAAAACCAAGGAGAGTAAGATTCCAAATTAGAATGCCTTAAGGTTTGATTTGGCATACATTGCTACATTTTCAAAAGAGTAGATCAATAAACATGTGAAGTTCACATTCATGAAGTCTGAAAATCTGTCCTTATCTTTGTGCTATTATTTTTTTTTCTGTCATGAAAGAAAACATGGCAGCGCCTCAGTGATGAGACTATTACACTTCAAGGTTAGTGAGCAGCAAGTTACAACTAGAAAATTTTACACAAGTGAAAAAAAATTACAAAATGCAACGGATTCCATAGCTATGTCATGTAATAGAATTTCTCATCACAGAGTGTCAGGGTTTGAAAGTACAGTATTGAAATCACTGCTAAAAAGCCAATCAAAAAATACTTGAGAAGTTTTACAAGTATGTGATGCTTTTTTCAGTGGTGTCGAGTCAAAAAACATTGAATAAAATCTCAAATAAATCTATCAAATCTACTATGTCATCAAATGAAATGCCTTTTGACCTCTTTCTTTACCCTACCCTAGCTTTTTCCGAAGCTGGCTACAAAATGTTTTATTCCTTCTTTTCTGTAGCTGCTTTTTCCCTTCCTCCCAAGCCCTCTTGCTCCTCCCTCCCAGCAAATTCTCCTGTCACCTCTTGACCAGCTCTGTCACTGCAGTTTTTCTTCCCAGAGCAAGTTCCCCTTACCAGCAACTTGCTCCTTTGTTTTGGTTTTTTTTTTTCCTTTTCCTCTCACCTGTTCTATCTAGTCATACTGACTGGAGCAAATGAGATACATCAGTCAACACCCTCTCACACATCCTTATCCAAAAGACTTAAAAAAGACGTAATTTCCAAGGAATTCTACCTGTGAATAACAAAACTTTCATCCAAAATTTATGGCCCACTGCTTCCAGTGACTTGTACATTCTCCGTAACAGTGGCTTTCCTATGCCCAACTACAATATATATCCTTCTGGTGTAAAGCTGAGATGAAACAGTTCTGCTGTGGGCAGATAGGAAGATTAATCAAGTTCTTTAGAGACAGAATAATTACTCTATTTGTACTGCATTCAAATTTGTGATGCAAATAGACACCGTATATCATCAGAGCCTGGGAAAGCACCTGAATCACTCTGGGAAGCTCTGGTTACCACACACGTATTACTAGGAAATAAACAAACATAACCCCACAGACACATATCTCACTTTTAAGGCACTTACAGTCTTAAGCTCACGACAGAGGCAGTTACCCTACCCTAATTGGCACTAGTTCTATCCCAAATCCTTTCAGAAGAGAGATCTCAATGTAAAATGAACAAAAATAGCAAATAATCCCACACTGGCCAATTCATACACTTTAGACTTCCTTGGGCTCAGACCTTTGATACAGCAAGATACAGAAATGCTGAACAAATGCAAATATCCCTCCTTTGCAACACACACCCACTCCTGCCTGTG
This sequence comes from Illadopsis cleaveri, assembly GCA_013399915.1. Taxonomy (NCBI): domain Eukaryota; kingdom Metazoa; phylum Chordata; class Aves; order Passeriformes; family Timaliidae; genus Illadopsis; species Illadopsis cleaveri. The sequence goes on from VXBB01019026.1 coordinate 30,356, forward strand.
CTTTACATTGCTAAAGGTAGTTGCTCATTTTAATGAGTGTTTCTTCTTTGCTTCCTTGGAGTAATTCTCAGTGTAAGTAGAACAAACCCCTGACTTACACAAACAGTTACTGCAAAAAGTTGAAACACCTGTTTATATATTCTGATTAAAGCAAAAACTATCTCAGCATTATCTCCAAGGAGATGGACAGTTTAAGAAAGATTACAGAAGCTAGAAATATTAATGATTAAATTCTTTCTCTTGCAAGAGTTCCCAGCTTTAAAATCTTGTCATATTTTGTCTCTGGACTTGGATATCTATGTGTTTACTCTCCTAAATACTGCTACTGTTGAAGGTAAGGAGCAATAACAAATATATTCTAAACTGACTACTAGTAGCAATGGAAACATAAAGAACATCAGTTACAGTAGTTTGAGAGAAACAGTACTGCAATAAATAAAGTCTGAAATCTGAAAGCACTCTGTTTACAGTGAAGGATATACTGTATGAATATATATATACTGCATACAGTACTGTATGAATCTAAACAATTTGAAATGTTTCTTGTGTGCAGAACAATGAGATTTAACTCATTAAAGTTTTTCAGTTGACCAACTCCCCACACCCTGAAAAAACACTACCTAAATAGATAATGCAAGAGCAGTAGCGAAACAAAACTAAAACACATAATATATCATAAATTAACTACTATACTGTACTAGTGTCAATTTTGCTTGTTCCGTGAGCAAAACATTTTCAGCAAAGTTGTCAGACAACCTATGTTTCTGGCAAAAAAACGATCAGCATAAACCAGACCCGTACTTCCAAACCTCTGTAACTCCATTAACACCTTGATTTTCACCTGCCATCAGGTATTAAATATTTTATCTCCACCCATTGTAGGTAAAAAATCCTCTGTCATATAATTTTGAATGCCAACAGAGTCAGCAGCAGTGAGGAGTCAATACCCTGTCCACATGCATGCTTTCATTAATTCTTTAGTTCAGATATCACTATTTGGATGTCCATATAGATCTTACAAATAAATAGGACCTCAGAAAATTTTAAGGATTTCCTTCTATCAACATGAACAGACAGAGCTCAAGTAAAACAAAGACTCTATGCAAGTAACAAACTAAGTGCTCTGCTTCACACTGATTTTGTGTCATTTAACCTCATGGTGTGTATGCTTCTCTGAGAATAAAATCCATGGCTTATTTCAACAACATAGGTCTCAGACACATACTAAAAGAGATTTTATGTTAGATATGAATAATATCAAACACCACCTTTTCAAACTGCCATAGACACACTTCAGGCTTATATAAATGGTGAAAACAGTGGAAAACTCTTTTCTACCTAACATTTGCTGTAACCAAGACTTTTAGCATAGTGGACAGTATCTTAATTTTAGGCAGGCTGAAATCAGTCACTAAATGGCAGTTTGCAAGTACATCCGCACATAGCTGTCAGTTGAAAACACAGGGAACAACACCCTAGAATTGAAGTACCAGCACTCAAATTTAACCATGATTTGCATCTTGTTTCCCAGACAAGCCACTAGAGGGTGAGACAATAGCAAAGTTGGTAGGATTTGAACAGGCCTGTCTCACCGCGGGCAATGCTGCATGAGCCCCTGCACAAGCAGGCAGGGCAGGCTGAGAAAACGAGCTCTCGTGGCAGCTTACCCACACCTCATCTTGCAAGCTGAGACACAGACATCACAGACCACCATGTAAGCAGGAATAGGAGTCTGATGGTCACACAGCAGTGATTTTTCTTAACACATTAGAGTTGAAGATTCACTGTAAGTGAAGACATTATTTCATGGATTAGTAATAGATCTCTCTCCTTCAAGTCATCAAGCAGCTGAGCAGGTCACTAATGTCTAAATGTTGTTTGCATTTGATGCTAACAGCGTACTCAAGGGTTTCCTATAAAGCAAACAATTTGATGCTTTCTGTCTCTGCATATGTTGCTGAAAACCTCCATCATAAAAAATCCTTAGCAACATTTGTTAGCTCTAAATTCACCATTCACTTCTACAGTAGTCTAATTTCTAAAAAAAATTCCTGCTTTTTCATGCCTGTAAAACCAAATTCTGACCTGGCAGAAGTGGGCACCATTTCACTGAAGTCCAAACTGATATCAGAGTTGAACTGGGTCTTGTAGATTCAAAATATATGATGAAAATACTTGCTACAGCCCCAAGTATTCTGCATGGAACCAGACTGCACCACTCCCAGCTACAGTTGCACCTAAAGAACCTACCATTTCTTTTATCAAGTCTAGAAAGTACTAATTAATACATATTAATTAATACATAAACATATTAATTGATACTCTATATGTAACTCTACACTGCCAATTGCATATAGATGTGGCAGTTCGAAGTGGACCACAGGAAAATTTTGCAGAAGGCAGAATAATCCCTGCGGAGTTACACAGTGTTACAGACACATTCTTGAAAGATCCATCCCTTTCAAAATGATGGTGAATGAACTGAAGCATTTCTCTTTGGGACTGACCAGTTATCCCTGAGTTTTCTTCTTTTCCATATTAACTACTGCAAGAGGAAAATTTATGCTAAGCCATCTTTCATTTTTATTTACATTGACACACATATTGGTATTCAGGAAACTGGGAAAGCAGCAGCCTTTGTAGGCTCAGGTGGTATTGGACATAGGAAAGAAAAACTCACCAACTTCCCCTCTCACCTTCTCACATCACAATTTGTTTTGTTGCTCTTGTCCAATTAACAACAAAATTATGTTCTTTTATGGCTTTGCCAACACAGGAACTTTCACAGAAGTGATGACACTTGGAAACAACCTTTTCAAGGAAGTTAGCAAATACATTCATTCTCACAGTATTTCCATTCTTTTCTGCTTGTTGGAGGTTCTGTGCAATTTCTTCAGAAACTGGTGAGTTTCTTATGGATTTTAACAGAGATTTTTTTTAAAGATACTATCTTTCCTTTATGCTTTTACACTACTTAAAACATCAGCAATTTAGTTATTAAATCAATTCTTTTATTTTTCTGTATCCCTTTTTTTCACATGTGGTCTCTAACTTAAAAAAAAAACAACCCATATTCAAAAGAGAGAGAAGAAAACAATTTCAAAGATGCTACAGACAGAGGTGGTGGGAACAATTATTTGTGATCTGTATGATTAGGAGACCAACTTGCATAGAGAAAGCAAGCTAAAAAGCAGGCTCTGAACCTGCATGATGAAATGGTGGAACAAATTTCACTGTCACCAAAGCAACAGTTCGCCATCCAGTAAGAAATCTGCACTGGAGGTGAAGAATTCCTATCTGCACTTCCAGTGCTGTTACCTGAGATGCACTTTTACTTACTCATATTTTACAAAAGAATGATGCATTTGAATGTCTAAATGCACTGAGCAGCATGACAAAAGCTATGTGTGGCTCTTATTACCATAGAGGAGTACAGGAAAAGCCACAGCAATGATTGATTAGAATCTTTATGAAACCACATGCATGTGTGTGCACACTCATTTCTCAATGCTTTTCTGTCCTCATGCAATGAGGAAATGTTTTCCATGTATATAGGTAAGGCAAAAGGCAAAAGAAGAAGATACATTTTACATCCTGAAGTGATACTACAAACCTGCTAGGAAAATCCTACCTGGCTAGGAAAATCTTACCCTGAACTTAGAAGTTTTTGTGTTGTAGCCAGTAACAGTCAAGAAGTTCAAGAAAAGGAAGATATGCATATATGTACTGGTGATGTGATACAGGGGCAACTGACTTATTTTCTAAGTAAAGAAATTCACAAATTAATATTTTTGATGTTTTCTAATGCCTGATGACTAAAGCCTTGTTCTTTTGTATGCAAGAGCCTATATTATATTTACAAACAGAAATCTTTATTTCTATCTGTACTTTGTAGGAAATGTAATGCTCCATCAGCAGCAGGATACAAGAGCCCCTGACATCTGTAAATTCCTTTTCCTAAAAGCAATTCAAGTAATATTCTTGAGTAGGGATGTCCCATAGCCCTGTAAGGATGAAAACTTCCCCTTGCAGTTAGGAGTCACACTTTTATTTCTGCTGCTCTGTGTAACAGTAATTTCTTCCCCCGTTTCTCTCCCAGGTCAACTCCTGTAAATGATTCTTTAAAAATATTTGTTATCTTCAGTTTTAACTGATGCTTGTTTTAACATATTATGAGCTGCTCTGCATGGAGGACACATGGTAGGAGCTCACAGCACTGTTTGGTAGCACACCATCACAACATCTGCAGCAAAGCCACCTTCACGATCAAACTGCCGGGTTCTCTCCTTCGCTAGTGAGCTTTGCCAGAGATACAACCCCACATATCTTCTACAAATGCCTTTGTAGAACTTGGGAAGGAATTAACAAAGGTCTAAAAATTCTGCCTGTTTGGCAGTCAGCACAGGAGGTTCAGAGCAGGAGTCACACAGTGAGGAGTCCTGCCATAATAGCACTGCCCAGTATCACCAACTGATCCCGCTGTCGGCAAGAGCGTGCTGCAGGGGAAAAGGGGCTGCAATTAAAGCAGAAGCACTGGGAGTACAAATATACACACAAACATCTACCTGCCAGAAATCTGAAGACCACAGACTTTCAAATACATTGCACACAAAATTAGATAATAGGGCAAAGGAAATGACCAAAAAAGAGAAGCGTTAAATGTGAATTCCAGAGAAATTCAGGACATACCAACACTGAGCTTTGGTAGATAGAGATATATATTACTATATTCTTCCATATTTACTAATTAACCTGGTTGCAAATAAATATATTCAGCATCAATTAATTAAAATAATTTAAAGATTAAATCTAATCCCTAAACAGTATGATTGCCAAGATCTTATGAACACTCATTTTCAATAAATGGAAAAGACAAGAGCTTGACCCTGGAGTTTGCCAATATTTGTGGCAGAGATTTCATCTCCAGTCCTGGACTCTGCTCAAAGAAGACAAACAAAAACAACAGGAAGCCTAATTTCACTTTAGTTGACTGAAATTAAAAAGAGCAGCCAGTCTGTTTTGGCTTACATCAGAAAATACCTCGGTGCATAAATGGCTGTTTTGTTCTTCCACAAAGACTACCTCTGCCTTTGACCAAAGGTAAACCACTTCTCAAGTTTTTCTACATGTTTTCTTTACTAGGTGAGAATCTAACATAAAGAAAGAGCAGCAGAAGCCGTTCAAATTGCAGCAGAATCCCTACTCCATCAATAAACATTCTTCTTTATCTAGGGCCACTCTGCTTGCATTTTAATTCAGCTTGTGGAATGTCTTCTTACACACAGTCACCGCCTTCAGCCTCTTTCAATCCTATGCCTCTAAAAAGGCACAGCAGACCACGTCCTCCTTGCATAACTGAATTACATGGGAATCACTTAACAATCAGGAAGCATAGAGAGGATGGAGAGTGCTACCACATCTGAGTGTTAATTGGTATGTGATAAATGTGCAAAAGCAGACTTTCTGCAAACACCTGTCTGCAGCATCCGGCAGCTATTTAATTTCCTACTCAGTAAAACTACAACAAGAGATTAAACCCTACCCCAAGCTGATCTAATATACATTTGGATTAAATCTGATCAAGAATTTTCCTATTTTCAGAGACACTTCACACAATTTACTTCCCAGGATACATTCTCTTTCTCTGCCATTTTTCATGCAGACATTGCAGTGTTATTTGCATGTCTCCTAATAAAGCAATGGATGTCTAAAAATCAGATACTCAGGCTAAAGTACTTTAAGGATAACACAGACTGCTATCTATACTTCAGAAGCAAAGAAGGTATTGAATATTTCTCTACTGATCTGACCTAAAACAAAATAGCTCTTCACACTAAGCTTGGCTCATTTATGTCCTCAGACTATGCATGTCACAAAGATGGCTCTCTGGTGAACTCCACAGGAAGAGTCATCTAAAAGCTTTCTTTACAGAGACTGGAGAGAGATACCATTATGGGGCTACATTAAGACAGAGGTCTAAAACTTTACACAATCAGCATTAAATGAAAGCTTGAGTAAGAGTTGCAAAATATAGTTCTTTCTAAAAAAGAAAGATTGCTTGGAGACAATTCACATATTAAAGGTAAAGGGTTAACAGTACATTGCACAAAAAACTCACTCGACTTACAGCTAGTTCAATACAGACATCAAGTCACACTGAACATGCCAACATTCAGTTGGAAATCAAAGCCAGTGGCAAAACATTTTCACCACTGTATACAAATACTCTAAAAGAACTTCTTTAATAATTCTCATAACTGGTCTGTGAGTAACATATCGTACTTTTTTTTCCCCTCTCTTCAGAGCAGTTTGAGAACAGTAAAGTGTTTTGGCTTACAAATCTACAGAGAATGAAGACAGTGAAGCATCTGGAGCAAAATCTTATGAAAAGAGTCTGAGGGAGCGGGAACTGTTAAGCCTGGAGAAAAGAAGACTCAGGGGAGATCTCACTGGTCTCTACAACCACCTGAAAGGAGGTTGTATTGAGGTGTGGGTTGGTCTCTCATGTCTCAAGTGACAGGATGAGAGGGAAATACCTTAAGGTGAGCCAGAGGAGGTTCAGAGTAGATACTAGGAAAAAAAATCAGTGAAAGTGAGGTTAGGAATTGAAGTAAGTTGCCCAAGGAAGTGATGGAGTCACCATCTCTGGAAGTGTTCAAGAGGCATCTGGATATGGCACTTGGGTTGATGGGTGATTATGGTGGTGCTGGGCTGACAGTTTGGCTGGATGATCTTGATGGTCTCTTAAAACTCTGATGATTCTTTGAAAAGTTAAATGGCCAATTTAAAGTATTAACATTTATTGTATCTGCTTTCAACTTCACCTTCAAACTGCCATAAATCTGAATTGTGCCAAGGGTCCACAAAATGTCACTCTTTTTTCCTGTTTCAAGTTGGGTGTATGTTTGCAGTTTCTTTACAACCTTGGGTCTCAGTTCTAATTTTGAAAATATAGGCACTCCCTGCTTTGTACCTTGCCAACTTGGCCAAGATCCATTTTAGAGTCTGCATGGTGACTGAATAAATGAGACATACATAAAACTGTGCCTGCTTATATGTAGAAAAGCTACATTAAACCCTTTAAGAAAGAAAGTAACAGGTAAATAGAATACAACATCTTGCTCACACAGGCACCCTTGGTATGCTAATATACCAGCAAAGTTTTCTCTTTCCACATTCAAAATCATTCTTTTTAAGAGGGGATTCAAAACATACTGCCAGGCTTCTGTATCCCTGAGTTTTGCAGTTAAGGACTATTCTACAACTTCATTAGAGTATGGAAATGCTTTTTTAAAACTCGATTAATAGTGTAATTGGTGTAATTTTTGCATGTGCTTATACATTTGTTACCACATAAGAAGAATCATTGATTTTCCAGTTCTCTCTGCAAGGCAATAGGAAAGCACGAAGCTGCCCTTGCCACTTCTTTGGGAACAAGAGCTATCACATGCACTGCTTTTCCCTTAGAATCAGAATCACAGAATATTCTGAGTAGGAAGGGACCCACAAAGACCATCGAGTCCAATTCTTAAGCAAATGGCCCATAATGGGATGAAACCCACGACCCTGGGGTTATTAGCACCACGCTCTGACCAACTGAGCTGATCTCAGTGGCAACATGCTACCACCATTCTTTTACTGTCTTCTGCATAGCTTGTGAACAGCAGGGTCCATCTATTTTACTGTATTAATCTGCTTTTTCACATTTGATTGCTACTTATAGTCATGAATTAAACAAGCACAGCTTCAAACCACAGAAACAAATAACACAACAGAAATTTTAAGTTGCAAGATAGCATAAAATACCCAGTACTCAAATCAACCCCAAATTTCTCAGGGCTAAGACCGCAAACTAACATTCCTATGGACTATGGTAGTTTTCAAAATCTACAGCAAAATGACACAAAGTTACCATGTTATTTTAAAAATACAATCAAGTGCTGCACCCTGAAAAGTTGTCATTAAAGTAGCCTGTATCTGTCATTGCTAACTCTGCTAATTTTTAACATTAGTCAGAAAGAAAATCCACATTTATTTCTGAAAAATAATGGGAAGATTATACACCTTGATGGAGCTTCATTTACTAGAGCCCTTTGGATCTACAGACAGAGAATATTTTGTACAAGTCTCACCATTCTACTGTAAATCATGATTTGGAGGTAGCAGGCGAGTAGCACAGTATTACTGGTAGCCTGGTGAGATGCAGTGGTGAACAGGAAGCAGACTGCCCTGCAGTGACATGCATATTCACACAGTAGAAAGCAGCAGTACACATCCAAGCAGGCCTCCTGCGGCATGCTTTAATTCAAATTATTATCCCAGCTTGCAGAATTTTTTTAACGGATTCAAAAACAAAGAAACAAAAAAAAAAAGTAGAAGTTTGGTTTGAAATACAAAATTGCATTAGTTTGTCTTCATCTATTGGGCGACATCAAATGCAGCAGTATCAGCAGGTCCAGGGAGGTGATTCTCCTGCTCTTGTGAGAACCCATCTGGAGTGCTGCATCCAGCTCTGTTGCTCTCAAAACAAGAAAGACATGAAACTGTTGGAGAGAATTCAGAGCAGGGGCACAAAGTTGGTAAGAGAACTGGAGTGAAACGCCACGGAAAGAACCCCACAACTAATAACAGTTGTTAGGGCAGTATGTATTTATCGACGTCGAGATGCGTGAGGAATAATTTCACCAAAGACACGCATACCCACCAGGGAACTTGCCCCCTTATTATTCCCTGAGGTCTTACATATGCATGACATTCCACAGACCCCCTTCATATATATTCATTCNGAGAAGGTCTGGGTGCCCCAACCCCGGAAGTGTTCAAGGCCAGGTTGGATGAGGCATTGAGCAACCTGGTCTAGTGGAAGGTGTCTCTGCTCATCAAAGGGGATTTTTAACTAGATGATCTTGAAGGGCCCTTTCAACCCTAACCATTCTATGATTCTATGACTTACAACAGCAGTGGTGTATGAAACTCCGGGAATGAGGTCCAGGTATTGTTCACTGCATCCAGCAAGGTTTCTACTGCTTCAGTGTGGAATGAATCTTTGGTCTCTGCATGTTCATCAGATGCAAATCCATGATACAGGGAGATTCTTAAAAAAAATGTGAATCTTCTAAGTATTACTACCTCTGTATTCAAATAAGCTGATACTTTTAAAGTAACTAAACCTGAGAATGTCCTAGAATCTATCTACAGTACTGAAATAAGCTGTCCATAGTAAAAATATCTTGGGTCAGTAGCCAAAGCAGCCTGTCAGAACTACATGCATTTAAGATGTGAGAATTTAACATTTGTTGTAGCATTGGTCATTCAGTCTACTTTAATGCATTTCTGGGATCTAAATGATGCACATTTAGCCTGCTCTCTGTGTGGGGCTGATTTTCACCTCAGTGCATAAAACACTTAATTATAAAACACATCAAGTTTCCAAACAAGAATCAGAAGCTCTCCAGAAATACCTTAGGATTGATTTTGAAGCACTCTAGCAAAGAAAACAAAAAGTGAACAGCATCTGTCTAGTTCAGAAGGCTGAAATGGGAGAAGATTCTGCAGGCACCACAACAAAAGAGATGTTTAAAGAGGGATTTGAAGGGGAATAATAGAGAAAACTGAGATAATACTAGGATAGTGCTTTCAAAATGAAGGAAAAGCACAGAAGAAAATGCCTATATGCTTCCATATAGGCAAGACTTACACTGAGTTTGGAGGAAAAAATCAGCTCACTAATAAACCTGAGATGACAGTGAAGAAGAGTGTATTTTATGAAAGACTTTCAAAGTACACTGATGCATGTTAATGTGATGCATAAAAGGCTAGGGGACAAAAGCAAAGAGGCAGGTGACTATTAACTGAAGCCGCAGTGGTCATAGAAAGTTTTGATGTTCAACCGAACCCTCTTATTCCCATTTCTTAGAGGAATATACTGCATTAAGTACAAGGAAGAAGCAGTATAACACAGTGAAAAAGAGACACTTTAAAATACAAATCTGAGAAAGAAGGACCATGAAAGAGGATTCCATAGGGTGCCTCCATCTGATGGAGGTGAAAGAAGCAGAAGTCAAATGAAGGAAGACTTAGCAAATAGTCTGGGTAAGATGCTGCTCTGGCAGACCCCCACTTCAAAACAAGGATTGAATAATGGGGAAATGAAGTCCAGAGAGGCTCGTTAACACCAGTAGAAAAGAGAAGAGACATCTGCGGCACAGATAACTCTAAGGACTTTAGGATCATGCTTGGGGAAGAACTATCATAACCCAAGGGTTCAATTCCCCTAGAGGAGAACAGAGACTCTAAGCTTTAACATAATAAATTAGGTTTAACTGATACTATACATTTGAGGTAATGCTGCTAGGGAAACAAAAGCCAAGCTCTTTTCTAAACATCTGTGGGATGCATATGCGCATATGCAAAAGGATGAACATCACTGAATGCTTTACTTTTTGTCTTTAATTGCGTAATTTATCTAAGATATTTAATATATCCTCTGTATTTCCTTACAGAATGACAATAAAGCTTAGCTAAAAAGGCAAAGTGTGATGAATTCGTATGCACACAAACCCACTCCCCTCCTTTATTCATATCTGTTGGTGATTTCCATGTGATTCTCTGGACCTGACTTCTTTCTAATTTACTGTATTGTACTGACAATTACTTGTAATTTCTTGCACAAGTTTTTTTTTCCTAAGGAAGTAGTAATAAATAAATAAAAGTAAATTTTGAGGCTGTGATACTGCCTGTCATCTAAAGTATGTTCACAACACTGAAGAGGAATGTGACATGTAGCCCACACTCCACTCCTTTTATCAGTACCTGAACTAGCCTAGCTGTAGTTTAAAGATAAAGCATCTCTACATTTCACTATAGTGTCTCATCACAATTTGTATTGCAATTTGATTGCAATACAGATATACCCCAGTTGTGCCTCTGTTTGGAGCTCCCAGTCTAGCTATAAGCTTGCCAACACTTTGGTTGATCTTCTCTGAGGACATTTAACTCAATTAGTATATGGTGGCTGGCATTTCACAAGTGAGATGAAAGATAAATTGTGCACTCTGGCATTTGTGTATTGAAGATTTCTTTTTACACAGATTGGAAAGTGTGATATTGACTGAACTAATAAAAGACTACTTGAGTTCAGAAAAGATCACAGGAATAGACTCTTTCTTGTAAAAAAGACAATTCCTTTTCTCTTTACAGAGTCCAAGTGTGTGTGTGTGTGTGTGTGTGTGTGTCCACACACCTTTCCTCTTCCTCAGCATTTTCTTTCCTTTAACACTTGAATCTGGAAAGAGGTTGGGTTGTTTGGGGTTTTTTTTAAGTAGTTACTATTCCTATTGCTCCATTCATTTTTTAGCAACCTACATAGTAAAAGGCTTATTTATCATTCTGTATGAATGAGCAGTGGTGTTTCAATACTTTTCTGTATTGAACTGTGGGTTTTTTTCTAGCCATTTGGACATGTTTTCTCCTGCTAAGCACTTCAGAGATCTACTCACCTACAGATTTTTCCTGAACTAAGGCCTTAATTCATTACTAAACACTGTTATGATTATGAAAAGTAATGATATTTGATATGATATTATAATTAGGCAGCTTGAGTAAGTTTCACTTTCAGTATGTTGCAGAACTGAGGAGAAAATGCTGGTCCAAACACAATAAATATTGGTTTGGACAATATTTAAAGCCAGGAAATAAATGCACTAACAGAATTTACCTTATTTCACACTTTTTACCCAAGGTTCTATTTTAAAGGAAGTAAACACAATTAATTGTTAGATTAACTACCATAAGAACATTGTTCCATTCTGTAGCCAGCAATACATGCCAGGTTAGTACGAAAAAATTCTTGGAGAAACCCAGTTCATTCATACACAGAAGTAATTCACATATGCCAAGTGCAGAGCAAGAACTGCCTTTTGCAGGACCTCAGAGAAAAAAAGAGCATGTATCACTTTTGGAAAAAGGGGCAGGCCACTCAGGTAGTGTTTAAGGATGTTGTTAGGTCATGTAGAAAGAAAATTAGAGAGGCAAAAGCTCAACTGGAACTTAATCTTACCACTTCTGTAAAGGATAATAAAAACCATTTTTATAAATACATTAACAGCAAAACAAGGGACAAGGAAAATCTCCACTCTTTATTGGCTGCAGGAGGGAATATAGTCACCAAAAATGAGAACAAGGCTGAGGTACTAAACACTTTCTTTGCCTCAGTTTTCAATAAGACAGGTGGCCCTCAGAATGACTGGCCTCCTGAGCAGGCAGGCAGAGATGGAGAGCAGAACAGCCCCCTGTAATCCAGGAAGAAGCAGTTAGTGAACTGCTGAGACAGATGCTCACAAGTCTATGGGAACAGATAGGATCCATCCTAGGGTGATGAGGAAGCTGGTGGAAGAGCTCACCAAGCCACTCTCCATCATTTATCAGCAGTCCTGGCTAACCAGGAAACTAACCTGGACAATGTTATGCTCATCCACAAGAAGAGCTGGAAGGAGGATCCACAAACAAGGATCCTGACAAGGTTATGGAACAGATCATCTTGAGTGCCATCACACAGCACCTACAGGATGACCAGGGTCTCAGGCCCAGCCAGCACGGGTTTAGGAGGCATAGGTCATGTTTGATCAACCTGGTCTCCTTTTATGACCAGGTGACCTGCCTGGTGGATGCAGGGAAGGCTGTGGACGTTGTGTACCTGTACTTCAGCAAGGCCTTTGACACTGTCTCTCACAGCACTCTCCTGGATAAGCTGGTAGCCCATGGTTTGGACAGGAGCACTCTTTGCTGGGTTAGGAACTGGCTGGATGGCCGGGCCCAGAGAGTGGTGGTGAATGGTGCCACGTTCAGGTGGTGGCCAGTCACTGGTGATATCCTCCAGGGAACAGTGTTGGGCCCAGTCCTGTTTAATACCTTTTTTGTTGATCTGGATGAGAGGATCAAGTCTTCCATTAGTAAATTTGCAGATGACACCAAGTGGGGTGCAAGTATCGGTCTGCTGAAGGGTAGGACAGACTGGATCAAAGGGCTGAATTCAACAATATGAGGTTTAACAAGCCCAAGTGTCAGGTCCTGCACTTTATTCACAACAATCCTCCGCAGTGTTACAGACTGGGGACGGAGTGGCTGGACAGTGTCCAGACACAAAGGGACCTAAGGACTGAGCGACAGCAGCTGAACATGAGGCAACAGTGTGCCCAGGTGGCCAAGAGGGCCAATGGCATCCTGGCCTGTATCAGGAATGGTGTGGCCAGCAGGAGCAGGGAGGTCATTCTTCCCCTGTACTCAGCACTGGTGAGGCTGCATCTTGAGTGCTGTGTCCAGTTCTGGACCTCCAAATCTAGTAAGGATGTTGAGATGCTGGAGCACATCCAGAGAAGAGCAATAAGGCTGCCGAAGGGTCTGGAGAACAAGATGTAAGAGGAGTGGTTGAGGGAGCTGATGTTATTTAACCTGGAGAAGAGGAGGCTCAGGGGAGCCTCCTTATCACTCTCTACAACTGCCTGCAAGGTTTTAGTGAGGTGAGGGTGAGTCTCTTCTCTCAGGCAGTGACAGGACAAGAGGATGCACTCTTAAGCTGTACCAGGGGAGGTTTAGGTTGGACATTAGGAATTTCTTCACAGAAGGGGTGATTTGGATTGGAACGGGCTGCCCAGAGAGGTGGTGGAGTCGCAATCCCTGGAGGTGTTTAAGACGACTGGATGTGGCACTCAGTGCCATGGTCTAATTGACAAGGTAGTGTTAGGTCATAGGTTGGATTCAATGATCTCAAAAGTCTTTTCCAACCTAATTGACTCTGTGATTCTGTAATGCTGCCATGAAATTCCCACAAGGATTGCAAAGCAACAAGCTTTTTCAGCAACAAAAGGATATACATAATGCTTCTATTATACCTACTACTTCTCAAGTGCTGAAAACATTGTTAAGACTTACTTAAGTAAACAATGTGTAAAATTAATAACCTGTATGATTTTACAAGTGATGCCTTTCAAGTAGATGAAGTAAAGAATTTATCTCATTCTCAGTGAAATATCATGCTCTCAAGAGATCATAGTTCCTAAATGTTGAAGCTATATTTAGGAACAAGGTGAAACAATTCTACAGAACAGGCAACGAGGCAAATGCTCAATTTCAGGACCTGACAGATACAGATCCCTATCTCCTTGTTAATTCTAGTCAATATTGTTAATTCATGTTTTCTAACAAATAATTAGGAGTTTTTACACCCAAGATCTCATCTGATCCCTGAAGTTTTGAATTTCCAAACTTGCAAGACATTCACAAATAAAACTGGGAAAACTGAAGATATGTTTTTTAAAAAAAAGAGGGAAAATACCACTGATTTTTTTTATTCCATGCAAGTATCACATTTGATCTTCAGAATTAATTTTGTGCTACAGAGAGTGACAGGAATAGGGGATTTAGGCAATTCAGTCTTTATTACTGGACCATTAATGTTCCTGAAAAGTCCATAGTTAGAACTGAATTCAGTTGCCTACAAGTCATATAAGTAGTATGGACAAACCTAACTTTCTTTCATAATAAATAAATAAATAAATAGCCAACAAATGCTCAGTCTATCCAACTGGATTCTTTTAAGTTCAGCTTGTGTCTCCCTGTCTGACTTTTCCTTAACAATTTCCTTACTCATTCAGTCAATACAGAAAAAAAAAGATATAAACAAAGCAGATGCGTTTATGCACGTTAACCAAATGGTTCATGTCATTCCTGTTAGAATGTCAGCATTTAATGAAATTGTTGGTATGTGTATGTGTGTAAGACAGACTATATAACTAAATACGTGGTTAATATTTCGTAAGTAGGGCAGGTAGTAAAACTGGAACAGACACTCTGCTCTCATTTTAAATCTGGGCAACACCAGGAGAATTAGAAGGGTTAAGTGATGGTTAAATTAGGGCAGAATTTGACCTCAAGGATGTTAGAAAGCTGAAACTGTAATCAACATTTTGTTACCTACAGCTTTAAACACAGTCTTTATAAAACACCACACTGTCAATCCACAAAATCAATTACCTGTATGTTCACTTCAAATTTAAATGCATCATTGCGACAGCACTCTGATGAAGCTAGAACATGCAGTATTTTTTCCCAGACTCAACCTTTTTTTCCTACTTTTTGTACTGCGTAACACCTAAAGACACTTAAGGCAAGTAGTAAAGTTGCATGGGTGGAGCCCCTAGCTCTTCTAGAAGAACAAGCTTGACACCCATGCACCAAATAATGTGAGTTAAGGAAAAGGATTATAGTACCAGAGTTCCTCCTGGAACTTAAAAAAGGATCCACACTTCATCTGCAATTTGATAAGAATAAGCTAGGATTACAGATGTTTTTCCTTCCCTTTTTTTTTCTTCTGTCCCTGTAGTGTGTTCACAACAATCTTCTCAAGCCAGAGCACAAAAAACTCCCTCTTCTCCAGCCCCCTCCCACTTCTCACCTTCAAACAGGGATGCGGGAATGGATTTTTCTCCTCTGTGCCTGGCACTATACATGTACTAAAATATGTCAAAGCTGTTTCCATCATTCCCTTTTATTCTGGCATTACTGTGGGTCCTATGAAATCAGGTGCAGAAAAGGAACAACTTCTAAATTATGTATCTTCTTGGGAGAGAAGAGGGGGGAAAGGTCATTAAACAAGACATGAGCAAAAGGCTTCCAATTCAAAAGTAAGCCAGGTAGGGAAATGGTGGGAAGAAAGAAAATCAGAGAGCAGGGGAGACAGAAAAATGCCCAAATGCTATTTACACACACAAATACACACACATACATATGGTTAATAGGCTAATAGTGTATTAACTGAGGTAAACAGCTAATCCCAGTTCTTAAGATTCTACTAAATATCTTAATCTGAAAACTTAGCTGATGGAACAGGTTTGCTTTTCTGATTACATACCACTCTTCACAAGCAGTTTTATGTTTTGGGATCTCTAACTCTACATAATGTAATACTTAATCCACTCCTAGGCACATAATCTCAGTTTATGTTCTTGTGATCAAATCCTTCCTGATACAATCTAAGAAGCACTTCAACTCATTATCAGTCACGACTGGGTATAAAAAAAAAAAGCAAGTACACATTCTAGTAGGTACAGCCCATGAAAGCTTTTGAATTTTCTGGGAATGAGAGGATATTGTTCACCTTATGTTCTCAGTAAACGACATATTTGCTTCAATACAGGGAAAATAGGCCTTTAGAGACACTTCTACTAATTCATCAAAATGGAGCACTGGAAATGGCAGCTGGGTTCGTCTGCGAAGAAGATAAGGGCAGTAGTACCTGGCAGTTCACACCATTCTGGGTCATGGTACTGATTTTATTCTGGGTCATGGTACAGGCTTCCTCTGCCACCAAATTGTGGAGTTATATGCAGGAACACCTTTCGTCAGCATGAATCACACAAGATCACTGTGGTATCCCGTACAGACACAATATATGACTGTAATAGTGTTTTCTTGTGAACTCAGGCATTTCATGAGTCTTATAAAAGCACTGAAAAAACTCAACAATCTGACCTATGTTCCACATTTTTCCTGGGTATGATACACATCCTTTTCTTTTCCTCTGGCATGACACACTAAGATTACTGTTGCTTGACAAAAAAAAACAGTGACTGACACCGCAGGTTGCACATTCATTCCCAAAAGTCCCTTCAAACTGAAATAATTTCTTGTTATGCATTTTTGAACTCTGATCATCACAACCACTCACAGCTGAGCAACACAATGTCTCTTTAACTTTGCATCCTGGTTTAACACATTTTGTATGGTGTGCCCTGATTCTGAGTGAAATTGAACTTATACTTGAGTCTGGGAAAATGGATTATTTTGGCAGCACCATGCGTCAGCAGACAATTCAGAAGCTGATGTGACCATTCACTTTGCAAGGGCTTTTTCAATATTGTAATGTTTCACTCAACCCACACATTTTATTAAGCCATAATACTGACCAAATAATAAAAGAATATTCTTTTTCACACTATTTCAAAACCTGTTTTCTGCTTATGTGTTTCTTCTCCTTTCAGGCATGTCTACACAACTTGTAATGGAGTGCACAAGTACACATTTCTTACTGTGAATGCAAGTCAATCTGCAAAATATATTTTGAATTAATAAACTTGAGTGATTGCAATTAGAACACCTATACTCTGCTGCATCTGTTAAGAGATACATGCCATGCAAATTATGCACGTACAAGGGATTCCCCTAATACAGGATGTATTTCATTTTTCTTTGCCTGATTTTATAAACAGTGCAGAGCAGCTAACACTGGAAAAAAACATGCCAGCAGGCAGTCAGATATTCCAGTGAATAAATGGTATATCTTACTTGCATAAGTGCTACTGGCCAATAAACATTTGCCAACATCAAACAACAAAATTTTTGAAGGCAAATAATCAGCTGGCCAATGTACTAAGAAATAATTCACTGAATAAAGTATTTACTGTAAATTATTCTCTAGCACAAATAAGTCGTTCAATTTTGGTTTGTAAAAGCATAGTCTATATTCCACAGTCATATGGAACTACTAATAATTGCAACTTACATTGATAACCCACTCTGAATCACCCCAATCTGGTTTATTCTAATACTGCATAGCAACTTGAAAAAAACCAAACAGATAAGAGAGTCTATAATCTATCCACTTTAACAATTTCCCCATTGTCACAAACATATAGAATCCCCAAATACTACATTTTATATTCAAATCTCTGAGTTAGCTTAAACCTATGTAAAATCATGAGCTGGCAGAAGATCTCTATTGTCTGTGCCCCTAAGAGGGCACATTGTTTATTCCACAAGTGCATGAAACAGTTGCAATCCATGAATTATGAACAGGTTCAGTGGTTTGAAAAAAGTGTTTGAATTACTGATGTGCAGGGGTTAATTCTTCCGAGTTGAGATATGCGTACACTGTGCACACACACCAATACACTCTTCTGTGACAGGCAGTCCACACACCGTTGTATGCTTCTGAATAGTAAACACAGGTCTGGGTAACATGACCTTGTTGCTTGGTTCTGCAATACTTTACACTACTTTAAAAAAAATGGGATTGTTCCTGGCTTGTACATTGTAACTGTGATATTGTATTTAAAATATACCAATAGCTACAGACATAAAAATACTCTGTTAAAACAAAATTGCATACTTACTTCAAAATATCTATTATAAAGCTACCACCAGACTGCCATCAAAAACTCATCAGGAATATTATTATTCCAGCACCACTCTTGAAACAACTTCACCAGGTTTATACTCCATCCCTGTAGTCTCACCTCATTGTCAAACTTCCTGAAACGTTACCCTTACCAGAATTCTAAGTTCTTTAAATTTAACCTCACTAAAGGCTTCAGAATTGTTTAAAGTTAAGCAATCCTACTGCAAGATAAGTAACAAATTTTCAGTAAATGAATATTCAAAAATATAAATATATGGCATGAAATTGCAAAACTCATATTGTCATTTTATAATTCAATCAAGGTTCCATGCAATATCGTTAACAACTGAGAAATGACTATAGAAAAAAGTGGCATGTTACTAAGCAGTAAAAAAAATGCTTTGATTAATTTATCAGTCTGAATGTTCAGTATCTGTATACTGAACTCATTCTAGTATGGGATCTAAGCCTTTGGGAAGTATCTTTCCAGTTATATGACCCTCAGGGACTCCTAATCTAGTCGCAGTTTTTATCTCCCAGCATACATCAACTTTCAAAACCAGGGCTGGAGCGCCTTTAAGGAGAAGGAAAACAAGTGGCGAAGTTACTTATAAAATCTGCTTGTTATGTGGGTTTCTCAGACCTAAAAAAGGTACAGTATTCTGAAGATAATATATCTACATATACATTTATACAAACGCATAGCTTTCTCACACTATAATCAAAAGGTGAACAAAAGCCCCCAGGCCCAGTGCTATTCCAGGTATGCAATGGAGGAACCCTTTGGAAGCCCTGGCTTTAAAAGAGAGGGGAAAGAGATAATAAGGCAGGCCTCTCCACTCAATCTCACCCACAGAAGTGCCTGCATACATGTACCAAATTGTACAGAGTGGTGTAGCAATTTCAAGTAGATCCTTAGTCCAGAATAAAGATCTTGGAGACAGGCTTGGCAATCAAATGGCAGTAGCAGGAAATTGTATGGATGCAGGCATTGCAGTGGAGAGTTGTTCTCTTCACCCTCCTTAGGCACTGTGTGACCCCAGAACACCCAGAGGTTCTTGGTGTGCCTTTGCACCTGTCAGGGCAACATCTGCTAGAAGTCTGAGGAAGCATCTCATTGTCAAGATCAAGTTGGTCATGTATTTTTATTCCTCTAGCTTGATGGGCTCGCAGGACATGATACGGCCAAGGATGTAGCCCTCATCAAGCGCAAGTTTGGGCAGCTGGGGTAGAAGGTGAAAATCTAAATCTCAATATTATCATTGCTATGATGTGTTAACATATATGCCTGGCTTTTCTTAGAGGGACACCATAAGGTACACATAGCTTGGGCCCCTCACTACAGGAAAGACATTGAGGAGCGAGTCCAGACAAGGGCAAAGGTGCTGGTGAAGCATCTGGAACACAAGTTCTATGAGGAGTGGCTGAAGGAGCTGGGGTTGTTTAGTCTGGAGAAAAAGAGGCCTAAGGGAGATTTTATTGCCCTCTACTTGAAATGCAGTCAGGTGAGGGCAGCCTCTTCTCCCAGGTAACATGCAACAAGACAAGAGGAAATGGCCTCGGGTTGTGCCAGAGAGTGTTTAGATTGGATATCAGGAAAACTTTACTCCCTTGAAAGGATTATCAAGTATTGGAACAGGTTGCACAAGGAAATGGTAGTATATTTGCAAAGACAGCTGGACCTTACAAAGATCAGCCTTCTGCTGTATGTAATTGAATCCATAAAGTAGCCTCAACACAATCAAAATACAGATGAAATATAGTTAGCGACTAACAAATTACTCATTATGTGCCCGAATTATCTGAACTTCCAAAGGAGCCAGCTAGGCACTGCAAACCCTTTGTCCCTGTACTACTTCTTTCACAAGCACATTTAAGTATTGGTTTCAAATGAAACTAGGGAGTAAAGAGTAAAAAGACAAGCTTCTGACTTACAACTGTGTCCTGTTTCTCACATCAGGAAGCTATGGCAGTACAAAGACCTGGCTCAAAACTTGCATTACATTTAATTTGGAGAGGTAAAGAGTTCTGAACACTGCACAGAGATTTAAATCCTTATGTGCACCCACAGGCAAAATTTTGTGTGGGTGGATAAAAGCAAACTCTCTTACGTAATTCCTTGCCTACGTGACGTTCTCACAGCACTCTTTATAAGCAAAAGTAATGATTTTTTGCTCCTGTGTTTCCTCCCTACAACCTAAATTTGCTCCTGCTTATTCCTCTCAGCGGGCATTAACTGTTCTTGAGCTCTGAATTTCTATTCATCCAGGGCAGCACTCAGCTCACCAAGCATATTTCACCTGTGCTTTTTGGCAAGATTCAGTTCTAAGCTGGTGTCTGACACAGTGGATCAGAATATTAACACATGAACCCTGCTCACGCTATGGTGTGATTTCCAGCCTCTGTCTCGCAGCCAGTTTGCAGACTCAGTTGTTCCAGATAAAAGGTGCTGTTCTTCAGAGAGAGTACACTGAAGCAAAGGGAGCAGCTCTCCAAACTAAAATTGCAGAGTGGCACACAGGGCATCTTTTTAAAGCTGTACAAGGGAGTTATAAACCTAAATCCTGGAAGATTAAAGACAAAGACCAAGTTGCACTCAAATATTTTTCTACATATAAGCATCATTCTAATTCTAATTAATTTCACACCTTTAAGAAGCACTACAAATCTTTCAAACCAACATTTTGCATACTTTTGTGTATTTTATTTTTGTTTAGCACACATGGTATTTTTCCTGTATATTAGGTGGGTTAAATCTTTGCAGTCTGAAGAAGGAATCTTTCTCAATGTATTTTAGTAAAGACTTGTTTATGTAACTTTACAGGTTTGTTTAGGAAATTCATTTCCAAGAAAAAAAATTGTTATTGCTTTCAATCCCATAACTGTAATGCATCTTATATCAGATGCCATTTAGCCAAGTTAACTTCCCTCCCATTTGAATGAAAGAAGCAAGGAATGTAACAAAATTTTTTTTTTCTCCAGGTTGACTTCAGTGATATGCACCAGCAGACCTTACAGTGCCAAATCAAACACATGAGCTTGTTAAGTCCAGAAAGTCTTTTTTTCTACATTGCATTAAATGGAAAACTATTACTTATTTTCTTTCCAAAGCAGGTGGCAAGAAGGCAGGAGCTATAGAAAATAAAGGTCTAATAGGAGAAACAGAATGAATTTGTTAGATGAAACAATGGATAGTAAGAGGTGTTAATTACTGCAACACACCAGCCCTTTTCTTTTTTTTTTTTTTTCCTCCCCTGTTTTAATTACTCTCTGGTAAATAATTCCTTCCCTAAACTTGTTTTTATTATCCTATCTCTATTTCTCATTTAGGTATTAATCGATTACTCTGTTTTTATCTGAGGACCAGAACTCTACCATTCTGTCTTTATCACGTTCCTTTTTCCATTCAGAAGTCAGCAGGATTGCTGATCCAAGCAACATTGAAAGGTGACTGATGACCATTTTATATGAATGACATTTGGCTTTTATGAAGAGTTATATACACTACATAATAAATAACCCATAAAAATAATTTTGCATGGTATATTAAGAACTCCAATATTGTTTTCAAAACAATGTTATGTGATCTGAATGTAGGCATTGTGATAACAGAACATGGCCACCTGAGTGCTGTCTATGCCACAGGCCTTTCTTCCTCATTTCTATATTTATAGTCACTTCAGAACAGACCATTGCAGATGTGAACAAAACCCATTAAACTAAATAGGACAGATGTTGCTCCAGTGTCCTTCAGGGAGCAATAGGGAAAATAGGAAACGGCTAACAGAAATCTCAGCATGCAGGCCTGTGCAACAGACTTTGGGTTTGCCTTTCAGGATAGCATCTGTCTGAACTGTAGTTCATAAGGACACTCACTGAGTGAGGAAACAACTCATAGGGGTATCACTCGGATACCAAACACACATTTAAGTAAACAAGTGAAAAATCTTTTTATATACACATTTCAAATATATTCCTTGCCATTTCTCTGTGCATGGCTGCGTGACAAGATGTTTCTTGTTTGTTCTAAGATATAGCAGAAATCGAGACCAACTAAACTGAAGCCAGTGTGATTACACAGTGCACAACTCTGTAATGGAACTAAGGCTGCTCACTCGGGAACTGACTCAATGTAAGTGGCAAGTAAAGCACTCCATCAGGACTTACGAAGAGATGCTGACAGCAACTGCATTTGTGCACTTCTTCAATGCCTCCAAACTATATCTCCCTTACTGCTTAACTACTACATAATCTTTGCACCATTTCCCAATCCCCTTATATAGACAAGAAACAGCTTTTATTTCTTCCTGTTACCAAGTCCCTAATCAGACTACTTCCTCATTTGAAGAATGAAAATTAGGCTGCTTATGCAATTCCCATATTTAGACTTTTTTCTTTAACTGTGATCAGTATTTATGTGGGTCCAAATACAAATAAGATTATTAGTTTTCCTCAAAATTCATTTAATCAAGTGTAGATATATGTCTGCGTATACCAACTTCTGTTTCTCTCATCTCCACATAGAAGAATGATAAAGCATAAAATATAATAGCTCCCTAACATAATTCTTATAGTACATAATTCTTGTGCACATGCACGTTATGCAGGCTCCTTCCAACAAGGTAAAAAAAGGAAAATCCTGTAGAAACAAACACATTTAATAATGCTATAAGGCTAAAAAAAGGTAAGAGATTTTTGAAAATATGAGGAGAAAAGATTGAGGAGGAAAGAAAAGCTGAAAAGAAAAGCCACAGAGCACTCACTTGAGAGATCAGATGGCTCCAGTGACGAAGTTAAATTAACAACTTTTAAAGTTCATCATATGCTAAAGTGATAAATAGGAAGGTTTAGTGTAGAGATTAGCTGTGTAACTGGAGCTGGGGAAATATTTAGGTGTAAAAAAGACAGCACCGTGACCTGTCCCTGTTTGTCGTTAGAAGAGGAGAGGGACAATACCCCAGAGTAAAAACAACTTGAGTAACTTGTCAGGAAAAAAGATGGAGGGAGAAGGTCAGAGAAGAACAGAAAACACAGGCAGAGACAGTCTGGGAAGGAAGAGAGGCAGAGCTGGATTTGGGAGAGATCAGGTGAATTAGCCAATGAAGGTGACACAGGATGCAGTGATACAGTCTTGTCTCCTGGAACAAGACAATAGTCTTGCCACAGCAGTCTGAAAACCTAGACAGTGTTCAAGTAGGCAGCTGAATTAATAATGAAGCTTTTAATCAGAGAGAAGTAAAGGATATATATTGTCTTATAGCTCAATGCAGAAACCTGGCCAAGGGAGACAGCATTCCTATTTTTTGGCTACTTTTAAGGATAGATAGGGATCAGAGGCCCTTCCTATTGTGAAGACACCTTACAGATACAAATTAACCCACAAGTATCCCATAAAACTCCTTCTGGGAAGCTGGTCCAGAGACTTACAGATCTCCTAGTCTGAAATCCTCTTCTCACTCCCAATTAACTCTTGTGCTAGTACTGGTCCTTAGCTGAAATAGCTCTTCTCCTGCTGTAAGTGTCTATCTATATTCCACTGTATTTATTCGAAGCAAATGCACTGCCAAGTACCAGTTGCTGTGCAAGCACAGGTCTCTGCAGGTTCCAGCAAGAGATGTCAGAACCAGAACAACCATTTTTTTCTTCTTCCAGTTCAGCAAGTCAGTAAGGGGGCCTATGGTACACAGTTTCAAACATGTGAGAAACCAAGTGCTCTGAGACAATGTCCGAAAGCTGATCTCCTTCCTGAGAACTGATGCACTCAAGTTAACAGTTTCTCTGATATACAATGAGAGATACCGAAAGGCAGGGAGGGCATTTTGAGTGAGATGGCATTGTTAATTTAGAATGGCTTTGCTAGTTTAGTTCATTAACTTCTAAGTCACGCCACAAAATGCTTTTATCCTGTGTGACTTTCTCTTGGGTGAAGGAAGAGTGAATGGGAAACTGAGAGAGATCTCAGTTACAAGGATCTAGGCAAACTTTCCCTTTGATTTGTAAGAACATTTTACTGCTACCACTCAGTCAATGCTCTGGAAGGAGATTTATTAATCAAACACCAGAAATAAACATTTCTAATGAGACTAAGTCAACTACAGGAATGGAGGCCAACAGAGCTCATGAAGGGGGGTTGTTACGCAGTCCATCAAATGTACAAGAAAGGTGCCCACAAAGCTGCAGCCCACAAATATTCAATAGGCAATGCTTTAAAGGCAGCTGTTGCTAGAATAAATGTATTTTCTCCCACTTTGCTATGTATGCAGTTAGCTGATTTTACAAGTATCTTTTAAAACAGCAGTGAATACCACTGAAAGCCAGTACAGCCATTGAACAGAACATCACTCAAAGACCAAATCCAAATTGTTGAAATTTTAGAGCTCAAAACCACTAAAACATAATAAACACAGGAAGGTCTCACAGACATCTTAGAGGACAGGTGCAGTATGAAGAATCACAGCAATGACAGTCCTGCATATATTGCTGGTTGATTTATGTTATCTTCTCAGTATTTACCCTACTGGGTGTATCCACTGCTGTATTTTATCATACATTGGTGCCACAACACAACCTGATATATAGAAATATATATATATTCCTTTTACAGAAAGGCAAAATTAATAAGGAAAAAAAAGTTTAGATGTAGAAAACACACTTTGACTTGTTTTCTCACTTTTTTTTTTTTTTTTGGTGTGTGTGTACAACTGCATAGGCAGTAATCATGTACAAAAGTCATTTAAAAACAAGCCTTTTTAAAAACAAGTCCTTCATACATGTAGCTATTTACGTTACATGTTTTACTCCCCCAGATTAATCCTACAATTTTGTTCCATTCTCTTGGTCTTTCTTGGCTACTAGACCCTCAGGCTATTTTCTAATATATTTTAAAGATTAAAATACTATTTTGTTAATCTAATAATCACAGTACATTTTCAGTTATCTTCTATAACCAATTATTTTTTTTCATAAATAACTGCACTTCCCCCGAAAAGTAAATGATTGGCAGCACTTACAACTCAACATTTAGTCCACGTTCTATTAAGCATGGGTGTCTCGTGTTCTGGAGGATACCACCCCAGGAGCAAAAGGCTAATCCATTCTTCATGCTTATTCAGTCCTTGGCCTTTCTACTGATACTTCCAACCAGGATGCCAATTAGCACTAATCAAGGTAGTGGATTTGTGATTTGGAGCCCTTCACAAGACACTGCACTAATATCATCCATGCTTTTCACAGAATACATGAAATAACTGTCAAATGATAACTCCTAGTATCATCCTCATACAGAAAATTTCGACTTCAGCTTATGGAATGTGATTTTTTTAACCAATATATCTGCCTTTATTTCAAAAAAATGGAAGATTTAAAAGAGTTGTCTATGAAATGCATATCTTTGTAAAATGCACTTAAAAACTCCTGTGGTTATAAAAAGCTACAGAAAACACATAAACCTGCGCCAATCACATATTTTCTTTAAGCAGTACCTGTAGCCTGGTATTACTCATTATCATGGAATCAAATAGAAGTTTTCCACTTGAGTAAAATAGTTCAGCCTCTTTGTCAACAAAATTATGTAAGAAACTGCACAAGGCAAACCTTTTTCTCAGATATCTGGAAAAGATGAACCAAAGAGAAAGCAGTCTCTGTGCATGTATGCATGTGTTCAGATTTCATGCTTCTTTTTCAAGAAACAAATATAGAGAAGTAAAACTTTTCAAAATATTTTTATATATGTGTGCCTGTGTGACTGTCACAGACCATCCAGTTCCAACCCCCCTGCCAAGGGCAAGGATGCCACTCACTAAACCAGGTTCCTCAGGGCTCCATCCAACCTGAACACTTCCAGGAATGGGGCATCCACAAGCTCCACAACTTCTCCAGGCAATGCCTATCTGTCTGTCTGTCCATTTATGTATCAAACCAACTTCAGAAAAGTCTAAGATATTTGTGAATGTTTATTTCAACAGTTAATCTGTAAACAGATCTACATGATAAAACTGGTTGCATCTCTAATTAACTTCAGTTATCCAAACTTGTTAGTTCTTAACCTCATTGAACCTCTAAGAACTAGACTTCAATAATGTCAAATTGAACATGGACAAAACTAACCCACAAACACAACTAATTTGCAAGTTTAATCATGTTTTCTGGGCTATATTTCCTGCTCTTTTGCTTTTATAAAGTTTCTCTAGTAAAGCCTGCTTCTTCTTCTCCTCCTCTCAACCCAGAGGGCAACATTATAATGTAAGTTAAAGAATGGAACTTATCCTGGAACATTTCAGAATGCAAACTCTGAAAACTCAACCTGTATTTCCAAATGTCTGCAGCAACATCATAACTATCCCACAATGCCAGTTCTTTTAGGTTGTTAATGTTTATACACTGTTAACACTGCTCTTCAGCACAAATTACTGAACTGCTCCTTCTGATACATTACTTTCAGAAATGCAAAACTTCAACCTTTGGTAATATGATTGCAGGTTGATGACAACCACCCAATGGCTCTTGCACTCCCTCTCCTCAAAACAATGGGGAAACAAGACGAAAAGGCTCATGGGTCGAGACAAGAACATTGAGATCACTTAACAATTGCCATTAAGGGCAAAACAGACTTAATATGGGGAAAATGAATTTCATTTATTGGGAATTAAAGATGGAATTGAATTGTGAGAAAAAAAGACAAAATCTAAAATACCTTCCCTTCACCTCCACATTCTTTCCAGGCTCAACTTCACTTCTTCACTTCCTACTCTACCTCCTGTCCTCCCTGCCCCAAACTGCTAAAGGGAATCAGGAAGCAGGGGCAGGGTCAGTCCATAACAGCTTCTCCCTGCCATTCTTTCTCCCGCCTCTCTCCTCTTCTAGTGCGAGTCCTTCCACAGACTGCAGGCCTTCACAATAAACCTTCTCCTCCACATGCTCTCCACAGACCACAGATCTTTCTGGAAGTATCCACCAGTTCTGGCATGGAATCCTCCACAAGCTGCAGTTATGGTTCCTCCATGATGGTTCTCTCCAATAACTCCATCATCTCCTCCAGGGGCTGCAAAGGAGTATCTGCCTTGGTGCTTTTAAGTGCTTCCTCTCCCTCCTCCCCTTTCTGCCCTTGGTGTTTGCAAGGTTTCTCCCACTTTTTTCCCCTCACTTCTCTCTCTACCTATGCAATGCTTTTGCCCTTTCTTATGTTATCACAGATGCTACTCTCTTGGCTGACAGGCTTGGCTATGTCCTGCAGTGGGTACATCATGAAGCCACCTGAAACTGGCACAGCCACCCCTGCAGCACGCCCCCACCACCTTGCCAGCTACACATAATAAACATTGCTAAAGACGTTGATTGTCCTTTACAGGCTAAAGAGTTACTTGATACTGACTGCATTATGCAGCCTTGCTTTCACTTTGGAAAGAAAGACCTGTCTCCCAGTAGAGACTGCACCACTTGACACAGCTGGTAAGACTTCATAAGAGTCTCTACCACCATCACAATAAAAGCCAGCTGAGTAACATTATGGTCTTTACTTAAACAAATCATTCCTTTCTTGATACCAAAGACCTCGAAAGCTGTTGAAGTCTATAGAGTACTTCTCCTTATTTGTTGCCTAACAGATCTTCCTCACTGTGTCTTTTATACAGAGACAAAGTTACACCAACATAACTGCTAAAAACTACGTCAGCCTCTGCAATACTCCTACAGTAGCATCTGTGAGCTAAGGGCAAAAAAGATTAAACATTGTATGCTGGCCTTCTTTACAAAATACATTCTGTTAGCAAAAAAAGACACGCTAGAATCGCCAAAGCTTGCAGTACTTCAGTAGAGCTTCTACTATACTATTTGCATTTCTTAAATAATAAAAACAATGTTTGCTGTGACAGATGGATAATCACATAAAACTAATAAGTTACCCATAAAACCTATAAGGTTCTCCACATAAATAGCGCTTATTACTATAATACTCACTGTTAAGCAGGTTGGGAGACATATGAAAAATTAAAACAAGTGAGGTGGACGTTAATTTTCCAGAAATAATTAAATTTCTTATTTATTGAATTTTTTTAACTTCATCTAGACAGCTTTGTACCATCCTAACAAATATTTTCAGATTAAAATGCCAACCCAGATGAGGCCATACTCAGGAAACAATCCCTGGGGCAGAAAAGAGGGTCACAACATAGACTTAACCATCTGCCAAAGTGGATTTACAGTGTCTACAGTTAGCTAAGTTATTCACTGCAAATATACTCTGTTGGAAAAATAGCCCTTTTTTTCTGCCATGTAAACTGACCTTGACCTTACCGACAGCATTCAGTATTCATAAATCTTATCAGAGAGATTCTTAAAAATAATTTTATCCGTGGATTGCTCTTGAAATGTGCACTGCAAGGAATAAGCAGCTGAGAGTGGTCACTCAGGTCACACAGCAGCAGCTCAGCACCCTGAGTAGTGCAGGAACAGAACCTACCCTATGTGACTTTGGCCACCAGCCATCTGACAGTAGTAATGAGAACATGGTACAAAGAAAGTCCACCAGCAATGCATCTGTTAAATCTGTTCAAAAGATACATTTGTCAAACAGTTTTGAGTAACTAAAAAATCGAGAAAAATCTGTTCATACACAATTCACGAAGAAGGAGTAAGAACAAATTTGCCAAGCAAATTGTTTGTTATGCATAGATATCCCAGCTGTCCTCATTATCTTACTTATCTTGTTTAAATCTCCCTTGCACTCCTACCCTCTTGCCTGGTTTACCCAATGTCATTGATTCCTTTATCATGACATGTTTTCTCAAAGGCACAATCACATCTCCACCTGAAAAACTCATTCTTTCACTGACACTTTAGTTGTACTTTTTATCTTTCAGATCATTTGGAACGAAATCACAAAACCGTTAAACATTTCACAAAAGCTCATACAAATTTTCTCATTGAGTGTGTGACATTGCTATAAGTGCCAGTAAAATGGCTGCTGCAACCAGATACAGGGATTCAGAATTCCTAACACAGCAACTAAAGGTACTCAAATCTTCTGCCAGATTACAATACTGCTGCTAAAAGGAAGAAGGATAAGCAAGTGCCCTGTCCAATACCCATGCCGACTCCATCACAGTCTTCCTGTACAACTTTGGAAAAAGGCACACAGGTTCCTCTCTGCAATACAGGATAAAAATACATGTCTGTCTGGAAAAACTGTCATGAAGATAAACACATTAAGGACTGCCAGATGCATGGGAACCATAGTAATGGGATTACACTGAATACAAATAGATCACATGTGAGAAGGCATATGTGCAGGGATGTGCACACTCACAGTGTAAATTAAAGGTGAGAGGGGGAACGCATCGGAAATTGACACTCTGGCACTCTTTAGATTTTGGTAAGAGAAGTCTAGTTATGTTGCAAAATTAGGGCATCAACTCCCAGTTGAAAACATCTGTCCCATGGAGCAAGCAGTACTGTACTATGCAAACTTCATAAGGATTCCTTGCAACACACATGTTAGATAAAACCACACAGCCTTCTCTCTAATTCTTCCTACTATTGATAAGGTCCTGGCACACTTACATTTTGAAAAAGGGGAAATGACAATAGTGCAGGGAGGTCAGACATTGTTAAAATAAGGAAAGCAGCAGGGGACAGAAGTGAGCAGAGACAGATCACGCAGGCTGTTCACCCCGTCCCGCTGGGACTGGAATTGCTGCAAACACTAGAGCCAGAATACAAGGGCTTCACTAATTCTCAACATATGAATAGTAAATGTTCTCAATATGAAGTGATATTTGCATGCAATTTAGCTGCATCAGTTCCAATCTTACTCTTTTTTTCAGAGCCAGTCAGCTTTATTGTTAAAGTAATGTTGAGGCACAAACATGTAGAGCAAAGTGCATGTGTAACTTGTAAACAATCCCCCTCTACCACCTCAGAATGCATCAAACAGCCCTTGGAGAAACAGAAGCAAATAGCATTGCCCTGAATTAACAGCACAGAGCTGGAGGAGAAAAGAAATCACCTACTAAATCTTAGGTACTCAGTTTCTTAAGAGAGGGATAAACATTTTGTGCATTAAATGGGTACCAACAGCTTGAAAAATTACCCTTCTGCTTGAAAATTTTGTAATCACTATATTACAAATAGCTCATTAAATTACTGTGACTACCAAAAAAAATCCTAACAAAATATTTCTTTCACTTTTTTTCAGATTTCTTACTTGAATCACATGATGAAATTTATTGGACAGCCAGTCTAAGATTATTAAGGCAAGGACAGTGAGTCTTTGAAATTTCAAAGACCAAAATATTCAGCTTGAAGATTATTAATATCTTCTCTCTGTTCAATGGGACTATTAATATTTTTCAGATTAAGGATGTGCCAAAAATGCTATACCATGATATCAGGTTTTTTTTCTTTGGCACCTACA
This sequence comes from Illadopsis cleaveri, assembly GCA_013399915.1. NCBI lineage: Eukaryota > Metazoa > Chordata > Aves > Passeriformes > Timaliidae > Illadopsis > Illadopsis cleaveri. The sequence continues at coordinate 60,937 of VXBB01019026.1, forward strand.
TCTTTAAATTTTTCAAATGTCAGAAAAAGGTAAACAGGAAAGAAGTAATAAACACATTTTAAAGACTGAATCCCAAATTAACAAAGAAAACAACATTAAATCCAAGTGAAATTATCTTTCAAACAATATGTAAATATTTTTTTCTTCTTTTACTTACTTAACAAATCCAACTTCCATACATAGCAGATATGTTACACATGTAGATGCTTGTGAAGTCATCAGCTATCAGGTTAGACTTTGAGTGCATTTCTTGAAAATTAACTTAATTTAACGGCATATTTGTTATTTGACGTAGTGCGGGTTAGCTCACTGCTGCTTTGGACCACCCAACACCTAAGCCATGGTTAGTTACTGTTCCATTTGCAGGCTACCAGATAGTACAGGGTCCCTGCTCTTCCCAAACAATCACTGCTCCCTTGTAGTCATGGCCACTCCTATCTGTCAGTCTCTAAACATTCTCATCATCCTCAGCTGCTCCGACAAATCTAACCAGATCACTAATAAGAAGGTATGAAACAGCACAGGAGTCTGGCCTCTCAGGACCAGTGAAAGTGAATGTCTGTACCCAAAAACTTCCTCTAGAGGCCACTGTCTGCCCTATCATCCATATCAAAAGGTCAAATATTTTTCCCTCCCTGCACTCAACAAACACACCAGGAATATTTCTCTCTCTCAGCTCCCTTAGAACTTGGCTCATCGTTATGGACTCCTAGCATGAGGCGATGGCCCCAGTGGCCTGCTGCCAGACTCCAAAATGCATGTAAACGTTTACACTCAGCCAATTCTTGTTTTTGATCAGTACTGATAATCTTTGGTAAATTCAACATAAACTCTTCTTTTTTATGGCAATCCTGTTTATAACAATACTGTGAAATATAAGTAACAAATTTTCTATTCATCAGAGGCAACTTCTTCACTATTTACTGCCTTTATTGATTGCATGTATATGCATGAATGTGAAGTTCAATGTTGCTGTGAAATAAAGCTAATTACTGGTCTTTCCAATACTCCCAATGAACCAAAACAAAAATGCTGGGTCACACAAGAGAATTTTCACTATCAGCATCCAAACTCCCAAAAGGTTTCAGTACCATTATAACCCTAAACAACTATTGTATCATGTGGACTAAGCTCAGGCTTATCACTGTGGCCTCAGTGGTATCAGATAAAAATGGTATTATCACCTTTTGATCTGGTTTGTGTCAAAGGAAATCACAAGGGTTATAACTTCGCCACAAGTAAGAAATGCCTTCAGAAATGGAGAGAAACTGATGAGCTAGAACACACCAAGATGATTCAGCAAGTGCAACAATCCTCATACTCCAGAGAAATCCTCCAAGCCTCTGACACAGAAGACTCTCTTAATGACATTGGGAAAATTCCTCTCTGATCACTTACTTGGCAAGGAGTTTGATCTTAAGACTGTGAGCAAGACACAACAGCCTTGCCTCTCAGAAATAAAAAGTTGTGTTTTGTTCTGTCCTGTTCGGCATCTTGTATTTAACTGTGCTCAACCGTGGATATCTGAGGTATATTTCAGAAAAAAACTGTGTTAATGAATTACAAAAAAATACATCTCAAAATCATAGAATATCCTGAGTTGGAAGGGTGGCCAACAAGGATTATCCAAGTCCAAGTTCTGGCCCTGCACCGGAAAATCCCAAGAATCACTCCATGTGCCTAAGAGAGCTGTCCATACAAAAGGCTGGCTAATTGCACCAAGTCCTGAGGCATGATATTGCAGAGTTCCAGTAACTATGTGGAAGGTAATGCTGATATCCAAGTCTAATTCAAGAACATGAACCAAACCATTCAGGCTCCTCATTCTACACACTAGTCCATTATTCTCTTTCACATAAGTCACAGTATATATGCATATATATACACAAGTCAGAGAACATATTCTGGAATGACTACCTGAAGACTTCCTTCAGCTGTTCATATGTTCAAGTGCATTTTGCACTATGGTTATTATATGACCAGGTGATTATGTTTTTTCCACAGTAGTTAACATATTCTCTGCATTAATTACTAAACTGCTTTGAATGTTTTATCAAGAAAATGGGCTACCTATAACCGTTTTTTTTACAGCCATGTAAGAAGCTGACATAAACACTAAATTATACCAGATTAAGCATGTATCCCTTGCCGCCTCTTCCTTTCAATAGTTTAAGTATTGGTATTGTATTTAGTATGCAATAAAGAAGTGTAGCCAGGTCCTGACCAAAAATATTTAGAAACGTACTAATTTCATATCAATGTATCTTAAACGAAATCCAAGAGTGAGATGCACCATTTTGGCTACAGGATATCTAATATAGAGTATCTGCTAATATGCTGAAAGTACTCTTCAGAATTTTGTCATGTCCACAAACTGTTGTCCAAATTAAATCACCATAAAAATAAAATGGTTTTTTCTTTAGTTTATAGATAGATATCAATTGATAATTTTATCACTACTATATCTAAAATCCTTCAACTTCAATGTAGATATCAAAGATCACAGAAGACGCTTGAAGAAGTCTTTGATTATTAACTATTACAACATCTTGAAAATTTACAGGCTTAAAATCTACACAGTCACATGCATGAACAATTTACTTTGGAATATGAAGTTAATTCGACCCACTTTAATTGCACAAATGTGACATTTTATTTTATGACAATTGTAAATTAAGACAATTTTTTCCCTATTAAAAAGGATGAGTCCTCAGTGAAGTAGCTTAGGTACTTGGACTGACCTCACAGTTGCCCAAGAAATTAAGAAAACATTTATGAATGTGTGCCTTTTATAAAAAGAATCCTTCATTGGCAGTTGGCCTGTTGGGATACTTATCTGAAAACACTGAGTAATATGGAAGAGAAGAAACGGTATTTTTTTCTCCAGTGCAAAGTTATTTTGATGTTAGAATTATGAGGACTAGGTGCAGATTTACCCAATGGAGAAGAAAGGAACAGGAAAAAGAAGCGGCCTGTAGTTTCCCAACCACTACTTTCTGGAGTTCTGCATGTGCTTCTGCTCATGAACTGCATTGCAAGCTAAACGGTTACATCACTCACCTGCTCACATACATTAGCATTGCATCAGCATTCATACTTACGTTTATCACTTAAACAGGATAGAAAAAAAAAAAGACCTTGAAAGACCTTAATATTTGAGTAGTACACTAGCTGGCATCTCCTACTACTAACAAATCTTCAGTTCTTCCAAGGAAGACAAAGTTTGATGCATTCAGATGGATAGTTGAATAAAGTAAACAGCCCCAAATCAGTCTGCAGAACATCACTACACAGTTGACAAGAGGCCACAGAAACTAGCAAAACTCACTACAGCATTCAAAGCAACAAATGCACCACAAATGTAGACTTCTATATTTATATTGCTCCAAGAGGTAAGAACAGGTCATGTGAAAGAATAAGCACAACATAAATTGAAGGTGGCCCAGCACCAAAGGACCTGAGGTGGCTCGTTGACCACACCTAAATATGAGTTCACCCGGGTGGCCAAGAAGGCCAATGCCATTCTGGCCTGAATCAGCAATAGCGTGGCCAGCAGGACCATGGCAGTGATTGTCTCCTCATAGTCAGCACCAGTGAGGCCACACCTCGAGTCCAGTAATCCAGTTCTGGGCCCCACAACTCAGGAAGAATATTGAGGTGCTGGAGCAAGTCCAGAAAAGGGCAATGGAGCTGGTGGAGGGTCTGAAGCACAAGTCCTATGAGTGGCTGAGGGAGCTGGGGTTACTTTGCCTGGAGAAGAGGAGGGTGAGGGGTGACCTTATGGCTCTCTGCAACTGCCTGAAAGGAGATTTTAACCCAGTAACATGCAACAGGACAAGATGAAATGGCCTCAAGCTGTGACAGGGTACATTTAGGTTGGACAATAGGGAGAAATTCTTCACAGAAAGGGGGACTAGACATTGGGATGAGCTGCCCAGGGAGGAGGTGGAGTAACCGCACCTGGACTTGTTTAAGCAAAGACTTGACAGGGCACTCTGCGCCAAGGTCTAGTTGACATGGCAGTGCTAAGTCACAGGCTGGACTCAATCTCAAAGGTCTTTTCCAATCTAACTGATTCTCTGGTTCTGTGAATTCTGAGTTATTAACTTCAGTGCAACCATTTATTCAGTGGATATCCATTAGATATCTATCAAATATAGATAGATATCTATACTACTTCCTAGTATTTGGATCTTTGGTAGAACATGACAACTCAAGAACCAGCTGAAAGTATTCAGCTGGAACTTGCTCAGCTCAAAGCATAAAATATTGAGGACCTATGTTGTGTACTACAGAGGAGACCAGACCTAGGACATCACAATCCTCTTCCTGATTGATCTCTAAACTACAGGAAATGGTTGAAGACTTATGGGTAAGTTCTATTTTATGTGTAAAGAATGCAGGTAAAGATCTGCACTCTGAACTGGGCACTCCCAGAAACAAAGTTCAGAGATGGCATGTCCTTTGGTTAATCAGCCATAACCTTTCCTCTACCCCTTGAAAATGGGGAAACTTGTTTTCCAGGTTACTGTTATCAGATGGGTATTGCTGGGGCATAACAATGAACAAGGCATAGATTTTACCATCCCACAAGAATCAAGAATTAATCCCTTTGGCTGAGTGACAGTCTTGGAGATAATTAAAGGGATTCTATCACCATCAGACAGTATGAAAACACAGCTTTTATACACAGTGAAAGAAGGGAACCAATGAGACAGGAAGAGACTTCACAAGACAACTGAGGGCAGCAGCCTCTCATTACAGGACTGCCAAATTCTACCCAATGCAGGATTATACTGAATAAAATATTAATTGAGCCTATTGTGGCCTCCTTCCAAGTCTAATAGCCTTTACTGGGCTCTTGGTGCAAAACACACAAGAACCAGAATACCCAGATACATACTACAAAGCTTGATTCAAAGAAGGCTGTTGTGGACTATGTTCTTGCCACTCTACCTGAGACTCAAGGGAAGATTTCCCTGAGAATAAAGGTCTGTGTGAAGTTTTGGACTATGGACTTCCCAAAGTAGTCCTATCACTAGCACTGCTTTCAGATACAAAATTGGTTTGCATTCAGAGCTGCCCTTTGCTACCAGAGACAACTGCTACCTCCCTCTTAGCACTTTTTTTAAAAATCAAGCTTTAGTTCAGCATGTCTGAGGACAGCAGACTTCATACGGAGGTGCAGGAGCATTTTCTTGCAGGCTCTGAAATCTATGTGGTGCAGCATTTTAATGGATTGGTATTTCACCTCTAAGCATTTGGTCCCTGCCCAGTTTAGGATAAAAAGTATAGCTGAATGTAAAGAGGTTACTTATAGTCCTTGGCTTTACCTCTGTCACAGAAGCCCTACTCAGCTTGCAGCAAAATTATAGCTGCTATTCAACAGTGGCATATTAGGGGAACTGCCTTACCATCACTACAGTGCATGAGCAGTACTGGTTGAGAGATTGCACACTCCCACCTGCACTATACTTAGTTCTAGCCAACACTAATCATTTCCAAGACACATCTACTAATGTGCATTTCCTCTCAAAATACTGACTAATGGTGAAAATCAATACAGCAAACTGATAGGATATATGACTTGAATATACATGTTTCACATAATGGGAGCATTTACCTTTAAACAATTTGTGACCTATAAAATGTTCACTGCAATTAATGATTAATTAATTACGAAAGTGCAGACGTGTTCCAATTACAGTTATCCTTATTGTTGTACTAAAGCATTGCGCTTGCTGGTATGGTTTTTTGTGTGTGTATGTTGTTTTAGAGTTTCGGTTTTTTGTTTGGTTTTTTGTTTGTTTGTGTTTGTTTGGGGGGGGGGGGTTTGTTTGTTTTTTTGTTTGTTAGGTTTGCTTTTTAGTGGAAGCCAAAGAAGTAATTCACTGCTTAAAGCTGGTTTCTCTTCTGGAGCCCTTTCTCTCACATATTATGAGTCCCTTGACCTCAGGCATCTGTCACAGCAACACCTCTGCTCATAGCAGGGGAGAAGGTGAATCGTTTCATCAGAAGCAGATGCCAAAATGCTCCTTGCGTGGGCTGGGACAGAGTGATCACCACTCTCAGCTGCAGTACTGCCTGACTTCTGTTCTGGAATATTCTCCAACCCCAAGAGGTCCCAGGACAACGCACTGCTGATTCTGATGATTGGTTTGTCTCCCACACTGCAGAAAGTGCTGATGGGAAATCAATCACAAAAGTTCGGAGGGCCAGATTTTGCTCTGCAATCTTTATCCAGGAACAGCTATTGCATTTTACAGGGCAAAACGACGACCTATTTTTTAATAGCTTCATGTAGTCTTTTCTTCAGATCTTCTCTGTTTTTCAACAGGCATCATTGCATAACAGAACCACAACAGATTTTTGCAAATGGTAGTTCTGAAAAAAGAAAATAGATACATGGAAAATAATGCATTTCCAACAGATCTATGAAAAAGATCTGATCTATAGGTCTCAGAAGTCTTCCCAATAGTCAGTGGCCACAGGATGAGGCACAAAGAACCAAAACTGGAACTACAGGCATCTTTAGGCCACCCTGTAAAATGGAAAAAAATTAATACCATCAGAAAAAGAAAGGAAGAGGAGAACATCGGCAAGGGAGTATATGAAAGAAAGTATGTGAAAGAAATAGAGCATATGCAAGGAAAAATGTTTAACAAAGTCTGCACATTAGTCTTGTGTATTAAATATTTTCATCTGTATCTCAGAGCATTAATTAAAGTGTTAAAAAATTAATTCAGTTCTGTAAGCATTCTAGGTCCATTAAATAAACATCATTCTAACTCTTGACAAATTTTTGAAGCCCTCTATATTTTAGTTCTAGCCACCAACAGGCTGCTATGCTAAATCACCAATGCAAACAGACATACTGATCTGCTATCAGAGTTTGGCCACAGGATCCATTATCTCAGGTAACAATTACTTCACTGGGTCTGAACTCTTTCTGCTTCTTGCAGAAATCCTTCTTTCTTTCACGTATTCAAAAGGGTCAACTACCATCCTATCTTCTGTTTCTCATCATCACCTCAAACTATTTGCCTTCTCTACTGGTCTAAAGATCAGTCTTTAAATACTGACTATCATTTGTACAGTTTGCCAGTCTCTTTGGACATGTACAGCACAGGCCCAACTAATAATCAAAACCTGCCAGCAGGAAACAAGCTATGCCACTCATGCAAGCATGTACAGGTGCTGAGAAACCTTTCACTTTTTAATCTCTAAATACCCATTGCAAATATTGGATATGAAAAAAAAAAAAAGGTCATCTGTTGCTGCAATTAAAAGAACCAGCCTGCTAAAAGATGAATCCACAAAGACTCATAGTTTCAGCCTACATCCCTTGACTGCAAACTAGGAAAGAGGATTTTACTTACCATATTTGAGGAACCTCCTCCTAAGTCCAAAACTGGCTGATGCCCTAAGCACTACCAAAATACAAATTATAAACCACCAAAAGATCTCAGTGACTAAGTAACTCTAATACCACATGGAGATTGACTCAGGGGGACCATTGAACCATGCTTACAATTCTCATGCTTTCAGACCACAGCTGCTTCCTTGTGAAAGAGACTGTTTCAATTCTGAATCAAAGAAGAGCTTTGGGTTTTAAGGGTTTGTCTACTTACCAAATATATTAGCTAGAGTAACCAAATAATAGAAGATGGTTATCCTTATCTCTAAAATTATCTATTATGATAGTCCTAGACTATCACAGCTACTGTGATGCACCTAATTCTGCCAGATGTGTAAAAATTTGCATATATTTTTATTAGAAAGTGACTTGCAGTTTTCTTCCACAAAACCTCCTTAGTTTTCAAGTGTTTGCTCTTCTAAGAGACTGACCCAAGCCAAAGCGTAAGTTAATCAGAGATAAGACTTTTTTCACTTTGCACCTTGATAAATTCCTTGCCACAAAGTTCCACAGGGCTGTGACTAGATCATTACCAGTACCTGCAGCAGCTAGCTAATAGTCCCCACCTGCTCCATGTCCACAGAAGGGCAGGATCAGCCTCATTCAACAGCCCAAAACCTTTAGTTTCACTTCCTTGCATTGCTTTTTCTTTATATTTATTTCTCACATTTTCTTTTGCAGCTATGCAGTTACAGGAAACAAGGCCACAGGAAAAAGGTCATCTAGCTCACTTCTCTGTCCCAAAACAAGATCAAATATGTAAGATTGTATTACTTCATTACTAGAAGGGGTTTTTTTCTGCTTTATAAATAAAACCATTTTTTTCCTGTCACTTACCTACAAAACTGAGTAACCACATAGGCTTTCCTAGAGTATAAGAAACAAACAGTGTCAGTCATTCCAAGAATGAATAACAACCTGCAACAAGTCGTAGCTTGCAACTACAGAGACTGACATATTGCTACAATTTAATTTCAAAAATATTTTTAGGAAAATCATATATTCAGGAATTTTATAATTAACTAACACTTCTGTTGAATTTTCAGCTTGCCACAGAGATCCACACCCATACAACACAAAAATCAGAGATGATTATGGCTGAAATTGTCTGGAATGATGAAAGCACACCCAGTCTTCAGTACACAGAGCACTGTACATCAAAAAGATGTGCTAGAATAGCTTATCTTCAGCAGTCCCCTGCACAGAATCACTGACATACCTGCATTTGAGGCAAACGGGAATTGTGCCTCGCCTACAGTTATAATACTGTGTTTTACCTTACCAACAGCTGGTAAGGGGTTGGGCCTTCTCTTGAACACACTGTTGTAAAGCACAACTGATGATGGAAAGTTCAGCCGGATGGCATCAGTACATAAAACAATTATACAGTATCTGTAACTATATACAAACCAATCTCCAGCAGTTTTGGCTATGTAGTTATTGATATGGACAATACAAAGAGTAAGTATGTTGTTTCCTTTAAAACACTGTCCCATAACTGTTTCACTCTCAAATCCATGGTGAGAGAGACAGTTTAAATTGCATTTCCCACAAGTTAGCCAAGTAAGTCAACACCATGTTCTTCACCCACAGCTGACCTTGACTCACAGTGAAACATCAGTCTTGTCTCTACAGGATTTCTAACATGCATATGTTATTTTTGCTAGCAGTCCAAATTGTGCAACTGAACACCTTGTGCTAAGTGCTGTGAAGACACAGAAGAAGAAGAGAGTCCCTGCAGAAAAAGCACATCTGTTTTGCCAGTCATAAAGCCTTAAAATACAGCTTCAACTGATTCTACATCTCACTATCCCCTATGACCCCATCTTTATCTCCACTTGACATTGTTGAGAACAATGTTACTTTCTGAAAAACAGATGTCATGGCATGTGTGACATGTGAAAAAATATCTAAACTTTAAAGGTGAGTGATGATTCCATACACTGCTAAATCATGTTAAACCTCAGAGCATTTTGAGGTTAGAAATGTACCTGAAGGCCTGCTTTAAAAGTAGAGCTTTTATTGAAAGAAGCTCTCTCTTTTAAAGGACCTCCCAAATTTTGATTTTTAATTTAAACTATAAATTATAGGGGTTTTATATTTAATTAAAATTTGTATCTCTAGTCTGTGTTCACACCTGACATTCTGCTAGGCCTGCAGGCCTTTCTAGGTTATTCAAGTTATTCTTGCAGCAGTGGTTGGATACTTTCAAAACAGCCAGTAAAATCACCGGAGACACCATATTTACACTAGTACTGCAAAGAGAAAAGTTTGATCCCTAATGTCCTAACTGTGTCCAAGGTGGTCCAGGGCTGCCTTTCTAAAACAAAAGGAACCCACCTGTGCCCTATGCACAGAAAAAGAAACAGACTCTTGGTTTTGTCCATTTTATTTTTGTATCAAGGCATCTCAGTGTCATCTCTGACCCACAAATCCAAGAATGCTTAGGGTCAACACTGACTAGCATAAAAACAGGCAGGAAACATAGCAGCATGATGCTGAGTTGTGGAAACACAAAAATTACTAGCTTCTGCTATTCCACAGTGCCAATATTCACGTTAAAGCCAATATATTCCTTAATACAAAATAGAGATTTATTAAGTAACCAAACAATCTGAAATGTCCTACTTCCATCTTGTTTCTAAGCTATTTAATGAAGTGCATGACTACCTCTTTAGTCCAACTTCTCTTGACATTAAGTACTTTTTTCAAACTTTTGACTTTAATTTATGTGAATCTGAAATGGGAGGACTTATTTGACCAACCATGGTATCTCCCCATTGGTGTTGAACTGATTCTTACTGCATCTTCTCTAACTTGCAACAGAAAGGTGTTTCTATGATTAAAAAAGAATTCCCTTTCCCAAATGGTTTTTCAGAATAGAGAAAGTAGGTAGAGGATTTTTTAAAGATATTTTCCAGACACAATGGCCTTCAGCTTGTCTTTTCCTCCCACCCTTCTGACCTGCACAGATGTTGTGGATTCCCTTTCGACACCTGATCCAACAGAAGAGTCAGCTCTTGACTCTAGGGATGTTTCTATTCCCACTGACATGTGGAGTTGCCAGAAATAAAATTACCTGTACATGGCAATATCAGGTGAACTCATTAAAAAAAAAAAAAAAAAAAAAAAAAAAAAAAAAAAAAAAAAAAAAAAAAACACAACAAAATTTTNAAAAAAAAAAGTATATATACAGCAGCACATTCTATCATCACATTTAAGTAGAGTTAGAAAACCTGACTTTAAATATACCTTTTTCTCACAGTCTCTCACATGCCTCCACAACATTTGCATGCCACTGTGTAGACTGAACTTTGGACATTATTATGGCTATATCCTGATTTCAATGCCTTTGAGAAGAAGATTGTACTGGACCTTTAGATTTCCTTTTCAATAGGACTTTTCTACAAACCTATGAATTATATGCAATATGGTCTCTAGGGCAAAATGAGCTCTTGGATGAGCATTAACTACAAGGACTAACACAAATACAATTTTATTTTTGTTATCAAATAAAACACTGTTACCTCTACACTTCTTTAATTTTTAGATCAGCATACACAGCTTTAACAGTTCATTAAGGCATATCAGGCACAAATGTTTCATGTCACTTGATCATAACATGCCATCTCAGGCACTTAATAATCAACCTGCTCTCAAAAAAGCCTATTTGCAAAACACACAACAGGAGGGAAACATGAAATATGCTTATTTAACCAACTAGATTGCTTATCTTGATAAAATTTCACATTACTGACTCTTACCAGTTTTTCTCCCAAAAAACCCCAAAATAAAAACAACTGAGGATCATCTCAACCACCTTGCACCTTCTACAGCAATTCCAGCCCAAAGTCAGTGATTAGTACCAGCTCAGGTATAGTTGCACACCATGCACCCATATTGACCATTTTGATGGAGACACGCTTTTACTGGCTTATTGGCAAGTAAGGAGATGACAGAAAGGAAACTCACCAAACAGAATGAAAAAGGAACCACATCCCTCCACCAAGCTCACCAGGCAAAGGCTAGTAAAGACTCACCTAACACTTTTACTCCTGTTTGCTATTTTTCAGATTACTTCTCAGGTGGTACCATCAAACTGAAATCCCTTCAAGCTTGTCAGAGATTTGAAAAATAACACCACTCTATTTACCAGTATCAAGGAGACCCCGCTCTTATTCTTCCTCTTCACTTTCTTTTCTGTGTTGGCTCAAAGAAATGGGTTTTAAAAAAAAGCCACTAAAATTAGTGAGTAGCCCAGCTTAGAAATGCCAGTATTAACACTTGCAGATCTGCTCTCAAGCCACACTGTCAATTTGCAAAGTATCTTTTGTATTAAAAAAGAGATGCAATGACTAATACTAACATACTCCTGGAAATTATGCCAAAGCACATGGAAAATAAGGAGGTGACTGGAGACAGCCAACACTGCTTTACTGAAGACAAATCATGCCTGACAAGTTTGGTGGTCTTCTATGGTGGGGTTACAGTGTAGGTGGATGAAGCAAGAACGACTGATGTCATCTACCTGGACTTGTGCAAAGCTTGTGACAGTGTCCCGCACAACACCCATATCTCTAAACTGGAAAAACATGGACTTGATGGACTACCACTCAGTGATAAGGAATTGGCTGAACATTTAAAAAGTTGCAGTCAACAGCTCAATATCCAAGTGGAGACCAGTGACAAGTAATGTTCCTCAGGAGTTGGCACTGCCACTGACAAACATTCTTTGTTGGTGACACAGACAGTGATCGAGGGCACCCTCAGCACGTTTGCTAACACCACCAGGCCATGTGGCACAGTCAACATGCTGGAGGGAAGGAATGCCACCCAAAGGGACCTGGACAGGCTTGAGGTGGGCCCGTGAAGTTCAACAAGACCAAGTGCAAGGTCTTGCACCTGGGTTGGGGCAATCCCAAGCACAAATACAGACTGGGATGAGAAGGAATCGAGAGCAGCTCTGAGGTGAAAAACCTGGGGTTGCTGGTGGATGGAATGCTGGACATGAGCCAGCATTGTGCGCTTCCAGCCTAAAAGCCAACCACATCCTGGGCTGCATCAAAAGCAGCATGACCAGCAGATCAAGGGTGATGATTCTGCCCCTCTACATCACTCTCGGGAGACACCCAGATGGAGCACTGATTCAGCTCTGGGTTCCCCAACATAAGAAGCATATGGAGTAATTGGCACAAGTCCAAATGAGGGCCATGAAGACAACTGGAGAGCTGGAGAACTTCTCCTATGAAGACAGGCTGAGAGAGTTGGGGTTGTTCTGCCTTGAGGCCCCCTCTAGTACCTGAAGAGAGCCTACAGGAGAGCTGGAAACGTTCTTTTACACGGGACAGGAAAAAGGGGAATGGCTTCAAACTGAAAGAGAGTAGGTTTAGATTAGATATGATGAAGAAATTCTTCAATGTGAGGGTGGTGAGGCACTGAACAGGTTTTCCAGAGAAGCTGTAGATTGCAAATCCCTGGAAACATTCAAGGCTAGGCTGGATGGGATTTTGAGCAACCTGGTCTAGTGGAAAGTGTCCCTGCCCACGGCAGAGGGGTTGGAGGTAGATAGTCTTTAAGGTCCCTTCCAACCCAAGCCATTCCATGATTCTCTTAAGATCTAAAAAAGCACAGAAAGGAAAAAGGATCAGAATAATGGTGTACTGCAAAGGAGTTTACAGCTAATTTATATGCAAAGCTAACTGTAATTCAGATAAGCATATCACAAGATAGAAGAAGCTGCACAATGTTACACAAGCAATGAGGTGTATCGAAATCTATTTTCTATATCTCTGCCATACAGTGACAAAGTAGGAATCTCTACAACCGTAAATGATCCTCAAGTGACTACAGCTCTTTTGTTGAAAACAATTTTCTAAGCACACAAACCTAAATGTAGATGTCTAATGTTCAAAGAACCCCCTTCCTCTTGTGTCTTCCAACTAGACAGGAGATTTTCATGCAGTACCTGCTAGTGCTTAGAAAAACCAGCCCCTTACACAAAATTTAGGAATTCACAGATCTCAGTACCACTGGATTAAACAAACTTGTATGAGACAATACCCCATAAATCCTTCAAATTCCAGCTCCAAAAATTTTTTGTCATGTAAGGCTAACGTATTAATTCTCACTAATTTAAAATGAGATCTATGGCAAACCAAACAGTAGCAAAGTCATATGAGTCAAACCAGATCCTCTGATTTAAAGAAAAGAATTTTGAACTTAATCGTAGTTCATTTTTTAATGTAAATTAAGGAAGTACTAAAAGACTCATTTCTTATAGAAAATCAAACTATTTCATTTGAAAGGAGAAATATTGTGATTTTTTTTTTCCATTATTGCTCTACTTACAGTTTTTTGCAACAAGAACTCAAAACATTTGCTGGTTTTAGTGAATATGCAGTTTATTTTGCCTCAAAACTTCATATGCTTAGGCCCTAATTCTGTAAACACTTAAGCTATGAGCAGCAGATTTATAGACCCTATGAAATATGAACACCCAGGCAAGGATGTCATACAAGAATGAGATTCCTCCCAAAGTTTCCAGCATTGTTAATATACAACATAGCTGGTTCTCAAGATCTGCAGGAATGCATTCCAACTTATCTACTGTCTTGTATGATGAATGTAAAAGTTTATGTACTGACAACAAATTGTATGGTTTTCATTTGCATTCAGGGGTTTTTTTTTTAATTCTGTGAGTAAAAGCACTGTGCACAGTTCAAGGCAAACAAAACAGTTTCAAGGAAAATGAAGGAATAGAGGCTGGTTGTATTTAAAAGACTATTTTATAGTCAGGATCTTATCACCATTATGAATGCATCAATTACACATTTCTTAGTAATGAGAAAGGTTGATTAGTACTGATATCCTATTCCTTTAAATTTGATCTGTTTTGATCATTAGTGTTTCAGGCTACCGGTAAACAGGGGCAGCAACATGCCTCCAGAGAGGACAGAAAAATACTTCTTGACTTATGTCATGGGTGTGGTACCTCCTGGGGAATGTTGTTTTCAAGCTTACCACAAGCGAGGTACTGGCTGATGAAGGGACAACTTAGAGCAATGAACACCAAAATCAAATTTACTATTCAAAACTTTGGGCAAAATGATAAAGCAATCAAGAATTCAATATATAAAGCATGGGTTAATAATTCTACCTTAAATGGAATTGCTTTGAAAGCCATACTGGAAAAGTAAGTCAACAGCTGAAAAACTTAGAAATTAACACAGAATGCTTTCCTCCCTTCAAGAAATTCTCAATTACTTCAGTGGAACAGGATTAGGCCACTGGCTCTGTAAACGTGGCCATGCAAATGTACTGTCTCTTTGTACTAATATAGATATCTGGCAAATTCTTTTTGCTGTTACCATGGTTCTAATATTCTGATGTTTCAGCAGAAAAATAACATTTAAGTGTATGACTGAACACTCAGACATTTTTTACAATTAACAGTGAGGTAAAAATTTCTTCTTTAAAAGATTAAACTATGATCTGAAATCTGTAATTCTCATGTAAGAAAATTCAGAATGTGTATTAAAATAAAAAAAAGAAAGCCACTGATTTTGCTTTCTCAGTCTCTAGCCGTAAATTTTTGTTTCATCCCTGCATCAAACTACTACAGATGAGTAAGAAAAAGCCCCATTTCTTCTCAAGCAAATACTTTTAAACTCCAGTTAACAGTAGAAATATTTCCCAGTAAGCAGCTGGGCCACTCAACAGCTCTTGGGAATACAGGTTGTCTAGAACTCAAGTTATCTGAATCATAAAGCCACAAATTATCTCAAGTTGGAAGGAAGTCACAGGGATGGAGTCCAAATCCCTACTCCTCGCAGGACTACGCAAGAGTAAATCATAAGCCTAGGAGTGTTGTCCAGATGTTCCCTGAACTCCATACAGGGAGTCATGAAGCTCCATACAAATAAAAGACACCATTAGACAGAAGAATTCTGAAATTCAGCATAGTTTATGCAATTTGCAGACAATCTGGAGGGAAATGGTTAGCATTGTGGGACCTCAGAACTCTGCTTAAGGAATTTTAAGGAGTTTAAACTCAGCCTTCCCCATTTCCTGTTTTCTTTGTGGGTTTTTTTTCGGGAGCCCCTGGTTCTTCCTTCATTTCCCCATATTAATGCTTCCATGTTTTCATATTCAAGTCTATAGTTCCATTATAAACATATGGAACAAATCAGTGGAGTTGTTATGTCTTGTCGTATTTTAGTACCTGTTTCCCCTGCATGTTCAGAGTCTCAATTTTATCAGATTTTAAAGAAATATACAAAATTGAGGTAAAGCAGAAGATGGAGGCAGAAAATAAAATTTGCTATGAAGCAGGAGCACTCCACAACTGATTCAAACACACCAAGCCTCATGATATTTAGCCCTTGGTACAACCATGGTGCAAATCTAACATCATCAATAGCAGAAGCAAAGCATTTAGATACAGGACGTTGCAATTCAAGTTCTAAATTGAGTGCCAAGTTTATATCAACCTTTCAATGGAAATGCCACAAAATCAAAAGCATATTATACACTAAGAAATTAGTAGCATAGCGGTCCTGGGAACCTGCAAACCCTGACTGTTTAGCAGTGGTTAACAACTTGGCGCTGACAAATCTTGTATATTATAATAGGTGTAGATATATAAATAAAGGTGTTATTGTGACTTTTGTAAAGTATACAAAAGCAAGCAAATTAGTTAGCAAGGTATCCCATTGACACTTCTCTTAACTTCCAAGTATATAAACACAAGTGAGACTTCGAGTAGTTACAAAAAGTGGCTCATTATCTTCTGTTAAATTATGAAGTCTATGTAGAGCTCATATTTTTAGGAATCCTTTTGCAATACTGGAATGCAAAGACAGCTTTCTAGACCACAATATTTATAAAGATAGCTACTTCATGAACTATAATTCTCAAAAAGCTGCTTTATCATTTCTTTCCTAGTTCCTGAAATGATTCATCTGGCATCTGGAAACAAAGATACATATATTGCTTAGTGGCTTCTGATGTATATTTGGTAAATTAACATCACCTCTAAAACAAAAAATAAAGATGCTTTCAGTAAGAGTTGAAATACTTATGATTCTGAATATAAAGGACCAATTATAGGGGTCAATCTGAATACAATTCCTGGAAGCCTCAGAAGCATGCTCTGATATGTGTTATTGGTAGTACTGCTTTGAATCTGATTGTTCTGCTCTTTGAATAAGCTGCACTTATGACTGCTAAAAAACCCTGAATTTCAAGTTAACTACATTCTACTGAATTTGGCAAGAAGCATGGGCATAGGAAAAGGATGTTCCAGATCAGTTTTTCAAACAGAACACATCTATCACAGTTTTTGGAAAATAAAAATTTATTAACTACATCAAACAACATATAAAATGACAAATAAAAAGTCCAGGGTGCATGAGTCATTAACATATGTGTAATCTCGTCATATGCCCTTATTTTCCATTGGAGTTGGCTGGAATTAACACCGTGGCAATCTGTGCTAGCTCTTGGGCAGGTAGGAGGTAAAGGAAGAAAGTATATGGGATGAGACCTGCTCTGCAAAGCTGTCTATGAAACACAGTGACTGCTGCAGTGAAATGACTGGATATTTTATCCCATACTGCTTTGCAGTGCCTGCATTTGCTAAATCAGGATGCTCGGTCTTCAAGGTAAACCATTCAAGTGTGCCTCTTCTCCAGCATGTTGTGTCACAAAGGCCAAATAGACCTATGGAAAGTATCTACTCTTCTCTTTCTTTTCTTTCTTCTAAACATCATCTGCTTCGTCTCAGGCAAGGTCACTGATAAGCAACAAAAAAACAAAAAAGGCACTGTTAGATTGGACAAGTCATAGATAAAAACCTCCATCCTTTACCCACTTTTTTTTTTCTTTTTCTTTTTTTTTTTTTTTCTTTCATAGGATATGAAATGAATCAGCCCCATAGAGGGCAGTTCAGGAGGTCTGTCAATGATGGCTACTTTAAATTTAGCACCTTTTGAAGACCTTGTGTACAGCGTGGACTACCACAGACACCAACTGCAGAAACACGGCAGTAAGTGACTGAACAGACAGCAATCTGTACAGAAAGGGCAGAGACCCCAGAGAAGTTTTTTCAGAGCAGCTGGAGTTCACCCAGGCATGTTACCAGCCTTTCCACTATGAGCACTTCTCCAGAGCTGATAAAGGTGAGCAGTAACACACTGTAAAAGGAGAAGTAAAAGACGCCTTCCTTACTCTCAACATTTAAAGAATACTTGCTGAAAAATGCTGACAGTGTCCTGAAGATAAAAGGGGATGTTCATGCAAAGATCAACCTGAAAATCCATGAACGGAAATGGATAGCTGCTATTGTTTAATTCAGTGAGCAGCTTCTCTGAACCAACATCAAAATGGCTCTGTTTCCCTGAATAAAAAAAAAAAGATATTTTGAATTTGCTTTACTCTCAGAAAGCAAGGGACTGCAAGTATGAAGGTTCTACTACATTTTATTCACAGCAAACACAGTTTTAGCAAACAATTACAAGACTACTTTTAACAGTCTTGTTTCTCATCTGTTTTAATGGCATACTAAGGAGGTGTCAGTTTCACTGCCATTGTTTTTGCCCCTACATGCAATGAACTAATATTTAGTCACAGAAATTCTACATGCCCACATATATTTATCTATATTTAGCATGCATTTATGAATACTGGGTGTGGTGTATTTTATCTTTGGGGGTTTTTTACTTAAAACTGACAGTCCATATAGGAGTGCTAAAATAAACTGGCTATTTGAAAGTCATTTTCTTTGTTTCCTGTCCCCTTGTAATCAGACACTACTCTAAGAGAGCAATAAAAGAACTGAAGAGAAAGAACAAGTTCTTACAGCTGGGGAAAAAAATAAACAAAACAAACTAACAGAAGTAGCATATAAAAATAAACTTACCTGAGCTTTTTTGCTTTTCCAGCTGGTCTTTGGGTTCATGAAGTACTTCTGACTTTCATCCACATACATCTCCTGACTCCTCTGCGTAATCCTGCTTTACAAGCTTGTTGTCCATATCCACTTCACAGGTTCTTTTCCTTATCTTTTTTGAGGTCAAATGTCCAATGGTCATGGAATTCTAATTTTTCTTAGCATCCAAACTCTGTTGGCTAACAGAACCTCAGCTGTTCCACCAGCAGTTTCCTTTTAATTGAATGTTTGATTCTTTTTCCCTGATGTGACATTGTTACTTATTCCTCTCATCACAACCTCTCCATCTTATATGTGCAATGTCCAAAAATCACCTTAGTTCTTGTGAGAATGCTGCAGCCTGGCCTGTGCCCACTATCCCTGAGGACTGAAGTATGCTTTTTTCCTAGAATATGGAGGTCCAGTAACTCCACACAGGGTAAAGCCCTTAAGCTCAAGTAGATCCAAACATGCAGAGTATTTTAAAAGGTTGAGGCAAATATGCATTCATCACTAGAAGTGATGAGATCTGGAGTTTGATGAAAACCGGAGTTTGAGATTGGGTGCAGGCTGATTACAGCCAAAGGATGAGCGGATTGTGAAATTCCTGAAGAACAGTAAATCTGTTTCTCTTAGTAAATACGTAACATATCAACTGCACAGGCATCTTACCACTGCTGGAACAGACATCTTTTTCTATGTGTGAGGGCATGTTAACTCGACCTGTGTAAACTCCAGGTGTTTCCTAGCAAGACCCAGAGTGGACTTTGTGCTTGCACGTGCTGAAAAAACACAAGCATTACTTTTTAGTGTCAACTCCCAGCCCAAGGAATCTGTTTTTCTGGAGTTTTAATGCAAACTATGGAGCACAACCAAGACACTGAAGAAATATAATTCTGAATTCGTAACAATTTGTGTTAGACATACCAAGAGTATTATAAAGATACAAAGAAAGTAAAAAGCCCTGCAGTCAACCTTATCATTCTCTATGACATAACAGTATTATTTCTTCCTAAATATGCACATATCCCCCCAAAAAAAAACCTGAGTATTTATGCACAGGACATGACAGCCACAATGTATGCAAAGTTGTTATAAACACAGTTTCATATTTAAACATGGCCTTTTCCTCTTTGGACAGAAGAAGAACTGTTAGTATCTCTGAAAATGTTACTAAAACAAATCACTAGTGCTGAAAACTAGCACATTGGTTTCAACAATCCTGGCGTAGGAGATGTGAAATAAAAGGATGAGCCACTGATTTACAGTATCACAAGAGGCCTGGGAAACCCCTTTCTGTAGTAGTCCTTATGTGAGAGAATGCCCTGCTGCAGCACTGAAGGAATGCCAGAACATATACTCCTTATAGTTTATCCTCAAAACAAACCTTGGAGATCTTTGGAGATCTTCTCTTTCTGCATTTTGACTGTTTTATCTGAACTGAGGAACTATTCAGAAAGTGACAAAGATGGACTAGGTTAAATGCTGTAACATGGTACTTATTCACACTACATTAGGCAGAGGAACACTAAAATTAGGCATAAAATTTTATTCCCTTGGTAATATCCTCCAGTATTGGCTAGAAAGGGGAGGAAAAAAGGGGACTTCCCTTGAAAAAATAGAGCAAGTTGTTGACATGAAATATAAATATTGAAGTATTATATCTGCAATACTATCACTATTTCTGCTGGGGGGGATGGGATGTGAGGGAGATTACATCTCCAGAAAGCCTGGAAAAAATTAGCCATTTAGTGAGCAGTCTAAAGACTTTTTTGAATGGTAACTATGCTCTCCATTACATTCTGCCTGTAAACAATCTTATTAATAACAAAAACTTGAGAGAGTGAGGAGATGTTTTCTTTTGATTTTACTGGAGCCACATGAGAAATATGTTTGGCCTTTCATTCTATAAAATGATATTACAAGCCTGTTCCAAAGCTCACTGCTCTCTTTTCTTTGGGGCCAGAAGCAGGATCATGCAAAGTAGGAACAAAACAGCAGCCTTTTTAAAACCCCTCATAAAAATAATTCTTCTTAAATTGCTGCTTTGCCCTAATTTTATTCACTACTGCACCAAGCAAAGGACAGCACTTGCCAGATTCAGACTGAACCAGCTGAAGCCATACCAAGTGAACATATATTTGTTATTTACCATGCCCTTTTTAATCAACTTCCTGATAAAAAATGCCATGAAGACATAAGGTATGAGAAATGCAGACCTTTAATACTTCACAAAATAACAGATCCCAGTGCTGGTTTGGTTGGGAATCTGTGACCTTACAGATATTTATGCATTTGCCTGGTGCAAAACTGTAATCAATTTGGTTATGCTAGACCTTTAAGAAACATAAAATGTATCCTGAAGGAAACTGGTTTCTGAAACCAAATGCCCAGATGCATTAGGCAGGTGGGAGTTTCAGCAAACCAAAGGGTCTACTGGCAGGCACAACACTGATTTCTTATTGTTTACAACCTACCAGACATTTCTATACTGACCTGATTTGATGGTTCTCTCTGGGGCACCCTGCAGCCCTGGTTATTTCCACAACCAAGCTGGCCACCTTCCTTACTTGGTGACTGTGTTCCACATCTGCAGCTTCAGTGCAAACATGCTGAACTAGTATATACACACTGAAAATCTGATCCAAGATCAGATTTTAAATCTGATCTAATAATAATGTTTACTGTTTTCATGACTAAAAGTATGATCCCTTTTAAGGGATCAAAAATCCTATTGTGATTTTTGTCTGCCTCCATATTCAACTCTCCCTCCCCACTCAAGATGTTTCCCCTTCATTTCAGTTTCATTACATTTTGCTGCTTTTTCCTCTATGGCTGAAATAGGCAGAGTGATTCTAATCAAAGCAGCATACTGTGAAGGGTTCTAAAGAGATAATCTTTGTCAACAAGCTACAAAAGCTTTGATTTGCTCTCCTTGTGACTTTTTAATCTAGAATATGTGGAGAAGATGATGCTATTTGGTCTGCATCCATTTTTACTCCATAGAAATCTGGCTGCACTTCTGTTTAAAACACCATTGATAATCTTATTAGCATTTCTCATCACTCCTATTACGAGAAAGAAAAGGTCAGTAAGTAATCCACAGACATAAAGTTTTCTAGTACTATACTATCAGGAACTTCACATTTTTCCTGGAAGTTGATCAACATGATGCAAACATTTATCAAGTTCAGACAAAATTACATTAAACTCAGTATTTCCATGAGGATATTCAATGCTGTATACCTATTTAATATCAAAGTACTTTTCCACCGCTGACTCTCTCAACAAAACAATGACCGTTCCCAAAGTTGATCAAGAAATGATTCTAACACAGACAACTTTGTTTTATAAATGTGCTTGTGCAATGCACTTAGACAGAAATACCCGTGCCCATTTCCCATGGAAATGCTAATGGATGAGAATTTTATTTTCATTCTTTTAGAGTCCATATAAAAGCCTGACCAGCACAGAACAGTTTTCAAAACAGTTCTTTTTCTGCCATTCATATAGCAAAGTTTCTATGCTTTGCTAATAGTCTGCCGCATATGTGTAGCATGTATGTGTATATAATCAAAATATTCCTTTGCATATTTTACTCATCCTCCTCAACAAAAAAATTAACCAAAATAGAAGTGAACAAGAACAGAGAACCCTCAAAAATAGTCCTTAACAAATCTGAAGAAATCATATATCTGATTATACTGAAGTAGCTCCTCTTCTTTCTTAATTGTCTTTGTCTCCAAACACACAGTTGCTCAATTTTATAATATGTAACATCCAAGACTGTAGACTAAAAGAACAAAGTCATACTATGAACCAAGAACTACTACAATAAAACTGATGCCCTTTTTGAAAATGTGAGCATATAACTGGGTATTTTAATCTAAAACAATTAAACTGCTCCAAATGTTTAGCATTTAACTATTGCCCTTGTTGGTGAAAATGGGGGGGGTATGTGGGGGGGAGAAAGGAGGAGGAAGAACATTCACTCTCCAGAAAGTTCAATCTGTAAAATATATACAAAATTGAATTTATTATTAAGATCAGATTAAAATATACCTAATTCTACATTTAATCATTGTAATAATTTACTCTTCTCTTTGTTTCACCTGATAAATCAATGTAGTTTTTAGAAAAATATAGTTACTTAGAAAGATTCTGGGTTTTTACATAGTCTTGCATCACACTGTGTTTCTAATGTTCAAAGTGTTATGTTGCCATCTTAAATTGTTTTTAAATGTGTCGTATTGCAAACAAATATAAATATACAGTCATCAGATGACACTAGAGCAACCAAGTTTAACCTTATCATTCCAAACTTGATCAACCTTAATAAATCCTATGGGGTACCTGCTAACTGCCCAGCAAGGGTTAACAGTTTGTTCCTATATTTGGGGGGCTTTTTTCTTTGCAGAGTGACATGACAGACTTTTATTTGTTTGGCAATTTTCAAAAATAAACTATCACATGGAACTGAAACGGCAGTTAAAAAAAAAGGGAGAGAAAGATAAAAACTAAACATCATTTGGAACTGTAGCTGTCGTTCTCCCCAACAATATAATTAAAGGTAACAAAACCCCCACACCAGTCAAATTAAAGCAAATAATCTATTAAACTGTTCTACAACAGTCACAAGAACTATGTAAAGACAATTACCAGATAATAATTCTCACTTAACCCCAACCTTAAATGCAGTTTCAAAATTAGGTCAGTTAAAATAAAAATCACCATTTTTAACGAAATTAGGAATCATTAGAATTGAATAAAAATATTTCTAAATGACTACATGAAAAAAGCAAATGTAACTAAAGGCTCAAGTACCCCATATTTTATACACAGCATCAGAATTATATAAGAAATGCCTATCAATGGATGCTCTGTTCGAGAAGTGGGATTCCAGCCTGACTCAATATTATTATCTGACAAAAAAATACCTAATTCACAGATAGCTTGTTTATTTTCTTCTTTTGTTTTCTTCTCTCAAAAAAGAAGCATTTATAAGGACATATATGTAGCGGAGATATCTAGAGCTG
Source organism: Illadopsis cleaveri (assembly GCA_013399915.1). NCBI lineage: Eukaryota > Metazoa > Chordata > Aves > Passeriformes > Timaliidae > Illadopsis > Illadopsis cleaveri. Next base: position 84,317 of record VXBB01019026.1, read on the forward strand.
AGAGAATCACTAGTAATTTGTCAATCTGCAACTTGGGCTTTAGCATTACTGGCCAGTTTGTGTTAAATAAGCATTTTTTTTTTCCTTTCAACCAAGAAAATGCATACCACACCAATCAAAACTAATCATAGCAGGGCTTTCATTGAAACAGTAGCTGCTAATTTTACAGGTCTGCCCACATTGTTCTAGAAAAAAGAAAGCAGAAAACTGACATTTCCAGCAGTCATTATTAAAACAACAATCACTGAAAGCTCGATCCTGCTTTCTCTGGAAGCAATGTCAAACTCCCCGTTGACTTCAGGGAGAGCAGGATCGGGCCCCGAGCTGCTCAGCCTCCTCCAGCTCTATGCACAGGAGTATGTGTTGTGGAGCTGGGGTGGGAGAAGTACAAGCTATTCCTTTGTTAACTGCCCAAAGAGTTGAACTTTCCATCACTTTGTCAACAACAGCAGAGTGCCCTGCAAACAACAATGGTGATAAAAGGACATATTTACCTTGAGGGAACAGGAGAGGGAAAGCCGCAGAATTGCAAAACAAAGTAGTCCAAAGGAATTATCTATGCATGCAGTCCAAACGTGCACCTTCAAGTAGGCCACAGTCTGTCAAGCAGTCGTCTCGGCACCAGCCACCCTGCCTTCCATCTTACGAGATTCACCCAGAAAACTGACAAACCTGCTCCACGACAACAAAACTCTCCTAATGCTTTTGAACGCCCACCATTTGTTCTCCATTCATCCAATCAACTTTCCACTGCACATCTTCTCCTGCGACTGAGGCTCAGAGGCAGAATCCCTTCTCATCTGTATGCTAATTATTTTGCCACATGGACAAAAGTAATAATGCTTTCAGACAGGAAACCAACGGGCCTGAAGTCGAAGGCAGAAATTAATAAGTTTCCACCACTGAAGGCTGAGAAGGTGGGCATGCGTGCAGCTCTGTGGCTGATGGATCAGCTGTAACCTCCATTTAAGAGCAGCAGAGAGGCGACGGGCTGGAGGAAGCCTAGGCAGCGTAGCATGCATCAAGCCCTAGTTCCCCTAGAGACCACATTACTGCAGCAGAACAGCATCCGTAGCAGATTGCTGACTTACCCCGCCTGAGCCCGCATCCTTTAAGCAGCGCGGCGCNAAAGAAAAGAATGATCAAAACCATCGTTTTTCTGCTGGGGTACCTCACCAGGGTTTCTAGACTTAATTCTGCTGAAGCTTTGCTTCAGTAACAGGTTACACTATCTTCTCCCCTTTGAAACAAAAGAAATTAACTATTTACAGAAGAAAATATTAGCAGCCTTACACCATTAGCAACTTGCGCGGCTCAGCTTTATGTGACCGGGGCTCGTAAGCATTAAGGGCCAGCTTTGCATGTACAAACCCTTAACAGCGCTTCCCCAGCAATTTGACATGGATTCTGTGGCTCTCGCTGCCTGCGCCTAAGCCAGGGACCGCTTTACTAAACGTGTCACAAAGACAATGCCTGCGAAGAGGCACCTCACCGCCTTCCACGGCTGTGCAGAGGCTTTTCTCCGGCACTGGACCGCCCGTGGGCAGCATCCCCAAAGGGCTCGCCCCCGGACTGCCGGATGTCCCTGCGACGGGAGCGGCTTGACAGCAGGGAGTCGCTTCGTTTAAACCCGTCCCCGAAATGTCATTTCGGTAGCAGCGTGACAGGCTGTGATCTTTACGCGGAGGCGGCGGCTCCCCCCTGCCTTGGCACGACTCCGCACGCCCCCGCGGACTCAGCCCTGTCGTGTCCCGGCCCCTGCCCCGGGCACCGCCGCGCCTCCTGCCGGGTCCCGCCCGCCCTGCGCGTCCATCCCCGCAGGCAGGCTGTTCGCACGGGAAGGACCCTGGCTAGCGACGCATACAGCCTACACGCCCTCCCTGCACACACGCGCGCCTGCCGGTCTCGTTGCCCTCCTCGTTGCCATTGTGTTGCTGCAGCCCCCTCCTCCTCGCACCCCTCCCTCCCTTTTTCCCTCCCTCCCTGCCGCGGCTCGCCCTGCACCACCGTGCTCGGTGTGGGCAGCCCCGCGGCTGGCAGGGCACCGCGGGCAGCCCCTGCTGGCCGCCACAGAAGCGGGGGAGACTGACCCAAAGTCACGAGGAACACCCTCCTCAAGTCCTGGGAGGTAATCCCTCCCGAGCCCGCTCTGCCTGACGTGTGAACACCAGACATGTCGGTTGCTGTAGAGGTTGCCATTCTCTCCCCACCCAGCCTTGCCGGGCACCACACTGTGGTCTGAAGGGAAGGCGAGCCTCCGCGTATCAGCCCTTCGCACCCCGAGCCGTCAGAGCACCTCCACGGCCGCACTCCGATGGCAGGAGAGGGGCTGGGGACTGGGGTGGGAGCAGAGGGGAGGAAGCTTTTCACAGGGATTCAGAGGAAAGCCAACCTGCTGGGGCAGGGACTAACAATAGCAGAGTCCTCACGACATCCACGCTTTTGGTGGAAAACGCAGTGTTTCCCTCAGAAAGCAAAGAAAAAAACCAAGGGACTTACGTGTCTCTTCCCCCGCCCCCTCCCTCCCCCCCTTGCCATCTCCACCTCGCTCGTGGTTTGGGGTTTTTGTTTAGGTTTTTGTTTTTTTTTTTTTCCCCTTAATTTTTCTCTGTCATCTCTGATTACATCTCCCTGCACTCGCAGGGCTCCCCCGAGACCGAGGCGCGGAGCCCTCGGGAGCGGCCGGGCCGCAGGTGCGGGCGGGGAGCGCGGAGGGCACCGCGCAGGGCGGGAGCGGGAGGCGGAAGCCGGTCTGCGGGGAGAAAAGCCCCCTCGTAGCGGGGAGGGAGAGCTACCATGTTTGTGTCGTAGCAAGGGCATGTCAGTTTGGGTTTTTTCCACACAAATCAACGTAGCCTAAGAAGCACACACGCACACGTGGCAATGAAAGGGCCCCCCTGTAAGTGTATAAGGTATCTACACCCCTACAGATGAATCTCAGCATTTTCTAACGTCAGGATTACATGCAAAATCTTTGGATAATAGTATTTGCATTTGAAAAATCAAGGCTTGTCTTCTCCCTCTGCTAGAGCTAGCTTCCTTTTGTTAGATCTTAGCTAACCTCAATAGGATAGTGAAGGCAACTATGTGGTACATGTATCAGGACAGACGTTGTCAAACTTTTGGAAGGTGATGTATTGGTAAAAAAGCCCTCATCATCTTGTCCAGCCTTTCTGGTGACACAAAGAAAAGGCCCAGTGCTTCTCCCACTGAAGACAAAAACAGTATTTTCTCTAATCAGGATAAAATGTATATAAATACTGTACTGGTGAGTGTTAAGGGCGGTGGGGGAGGCCACTGCATAAATTAGAAGCGTTTACAAAAAAAAAAAAAAACCCACACAAACAAACAAACAAAAAAACACAAACAGTCTGGAAAGAAATTTGGGAGACTGGTTATTCACTGGCCTAATTATCCTCCGTAAGATACTAGGGTATGGGTTTAATGCTGTGGGTTGGATTCTCCCTCCCCCAGCCTGTGTCTCGTCAGTGTGCATTATCCATGGGGAAAAGGAGATGCAGGTCATGTTTAAGCAGCGTTAATGAGAGCACAGTATTTTTCCTGCAGGTTAAGTTGGCCAGGTTAGCAAACTTCAGGTAAAGTATGCTTGCAAACCTTCCATTTCTTTTACTTTCTGGCTAGTTGCAGTTTCTAGTGAGTCTTGAAACATTAAACAAACACAGAAAACAGAATTCACACATCAGACAAACCCATTACTGTCAATAAGGGAGTACAATTTCAGCTTGACAGGAGTATTACAAGAATATACCCGCTAACGAGCAGCCTTAATTGGCTTGCATATTGTGACTGTCACTGTTAAAACCTGTTCCTATGCAATGTTATTTTATATATCCTTTAAACGTATAGTTCTCTAAAGCAGTTAAGGAGACAATATTCACTGGGCTTTTGACTTTGAAAAAGAAAGGAGAAGAAAAGGAAATAAAAAAATTAGGAAACCCTATTAAGAATATAATATCAGTGACTAAGAAACTATGTGAAAGTCATAGTAGAAAATAGAAACAGACTTTTTTGGGTTAAGTGCACTTTCTCAGTTTTGAACGTAAATTGTTATTTATCCATAGACTGCAATGGCTGCAGATGTTTCACTGGTATTTACTACACTCAAATCCTTTAAAATTCAGTGTGTTCTTTAACAGATCCCACCTTTATTTCAGCAGGACAATTTCTCTTAAAAGTATTTTGAGTTTAGTGGTTTGCAGGAGTTCACTGCTTGTCCTGGCAAATCCTTCACACACTAGAGTTTAACGTGTGGCTTCAGTTTTTCCAGTACAGGGTCATGCTCATAAAGAATACAAATGAAAGAGAAGATGGGGAAAAAAAAAAAAAAGTTACTGCGCATGTGCAATTGGCTGTTATTAAATGATAACACTGTATCTTCCAGATAATAAAAATAAAAATACCAAATAGGACAGAGCCCCAGTGCTAAAGTGACTTCTTTAAAGTTATTCCTAGTCTGATTTAAAACTGTCTAACCTGCAAACTTGAATATAAAATAGTGTTGAAACTGAAGACTGCAAAAGTCATTTATATGTATAATGAGACCTTAAAAAGATCCTCCAGATCAATTTTAAATCAATAAAATGCTTCCTATTGTCAAACTCTGGAAAATGGCATTTGCAGAGCAGCTGCAGGAAAGACCCTGGGCACAGTAGTGTTGGTGAGGGCAAACATAAATTTTCAGGTGACAAGCTGGAGTATGCTGGGGGGGTTTGCACAAAAACAAAAACACAATAAAATAAAAAAGTTAAAAAAAAAAAACACCAAAAAAAACAACCAAAAACCCAAACAGATATAAGCATTTAGTTTAACAAAGCACTTTTTACTAGGACGAAAATGTCTGGCTAAGTATGACAACACCTGTAATGTCCCTCACCTTCTGAAAGTTAAATTGCACTGCTGCAAGGAAGTGCTGTTTAAACTCCAATGCCCCATGGATCGATCCCAGAAAAGAGAGCGCAGATGAAGATAGCTCTTGGAAGAGAGGAAGAATTTAAATGCATTTAAATTAAGAGACTGGCGCTTTACCATAGCCATCTTCCCGCCACCTAATTAGAAGGCATGAAGCCTCTCCTGCCTTTACCTCCGGGAGCAGTCGCTGGGCACGGGGCCGGTGAGTGCAGACAGCTCCCGGCGCGGACAGCTCCCGGTGAACCGGACAGCTCCCGGTGCTGAAGGAACCGCAACGACGCGCCGAGCGGGGCGGCGAGGGCTGGGGTTGAATAGCGCTGTCTGCAGAACAATGGCAGCCAACTCCAAATCCTGCTATAATCACATTAATGAGATTAATCAGTGAATTAGCAGCAGTCAAATGTCAGGGTGGCGGGAGGAATCCAACCAAGCTCGGTAATTAACTTTTGGGGGGGCAGGGGAAGGGAATCGACTGCATTACCAGTTAGGCTTTTCCTGAAGTTTAGCAGGTTTTATTCACCAGCCTTTGGAAGATGCTGACAATTCAAGTTGAGGGGGAGGTGGGAATTAGCCGGAGACCTCAACCTTTGTGTGCTACAAGACAGCCTGCTAACGCATAGTATCCCATTACTTCCAGCTGATATCCATTGAGGAAACTAGCACCGTTTCAGACACCCTCCACTCCCTGCAACTGCCAGAGCTGCACTGGGCTGAACTGAGTGTGAAACTAGTTCTGTGAGCTAACTTCCACCACACATTCCAATAGGCATGATAAGTATGGTGGATGCCAAAAAAGGCATTAAATCTTACTCCTTTTTAAAAATATACAAGGAAGATGTTCTTTCTGAAATCAGAGTGATAGGAAAAAAGAGTTCCCTTTAAACAACTATCAGCGATAGATTATCACAACAAATTAATGCTAGATCTTGCAGATTAATGCTACATAGTCCCAGAGTGTCTTCTAAAACAAACAAAAATAAACCCATTTTAAAAAGGGAATTTAATCAAGTAATTTAGGGTAAATTATTTAATGTAGACAAGTCAGAGAACTAGTCTCTAGCTGACCTCAACAAAAGTGAAACTTCTCACGACCTGAAATCCAGCACCCATGACTATTTTTCCATGGCAAGTGTGAAATATATATATACAAATATTCCCCATAGGTTACAAATAAAATCCATAAGTATGTATTTGCCAGAAAGAGAGTACTACATTTCTGCTTTTCTACCTTTAAAGGAGTATCATCAACCGGCAAAGCATTTATCATGTAAAAAGCCTACTTTTATCCACACATTACTTCTTCAGAAAACAAACAAAGGTTTAAAAAAACCTCCTCTGCCTAGATGAGGCTGTGCACGTTGTTCAGAACTGAGAAGAAAATGGCATGCTTCTGTTCCATTGAGCTTAATCTTTGTTAGTGACAATTAAAAGAAACAAACCTGTGTAACACCTCTTCCATAAGACACTAGGTAGTTTCTTTTTTACTGATATAAGTTGTTTCCTTTTATACTGTTTGGCTATATTTTATCACTAAATTAATAGGATTAACATATCTGCACTAAATGTACGTGGACTTCTTATCACAACTATTTTAAATTTGAAATATATACTGTGATGTTTTCAGAGAGTTAACCGAATAAACCACTACTTATTTACAAAGCTTCTTCTCTTTAAAAAAATGTATTACAGATATAAAACATTTACGATAGTGTTGTTTCAAAAATGCTACTCTTATGCAAGTGTTCCCCTTAAAAGTACAAATCCAATGTTTTAAAAAGTCATTTTAGTGCAAAATACAGTATCTTATGGTCTTTTATTTAATTGCATTTGGCTGTCATTGAGCATTCCAATCTGTGAAGTTTCTGTCTTGGGTTGTCCACAGCAAACAAGTACTGTCCACATGCAGCAAGTTTATATAAACAACAACATGCTTAATGCATGCAACATTATGCGGTCATATAGTAAACACATTCTTTACGGTAATTTTATCAGCTAGTCTACAGCCCAATACAATTTCAGCTGCACAGCAGTATTGCCAGGAGAACTTGAAAAGAGCAAACAATGGACATTTAAGTACAAGCTACAGAATGACTACAAAAAATTCACAATAATCTTCCCAGTTAGCTGCAAGAGTCAACCCCCACCCTGCACAGAACACAACCCACACCTGCACTGTTAACAATTTACAAATTAAACATAAGCAAGACATTTCAGCATGGTTAAGAAACGCCCTGGCTTACTACAACTTTGAAAGGATGAGGAGTAAGAAGCATACCACAGAGACCCAGAAAAGCTTGCTTTTTTCTTCATTGAACACTGAAAAGATACCCCATATTCCAGGGAATT